>VICI01000296.1:0-44612 GCA_019593645.1 Akabosia matsudoensis
CTATTTGGACCAAACTCGGTACAGTGATACTATAGGTCTTTTGCAAGAACTCTATTGACTTTTGGCCCTATCGGTCAACCCTAGGGATCAGAGTCAGTCAAGGGTCAAATTTGTTCTTTCTCTTAACTCTTATTTAGGGTGTTTCAATGCAATCCTTTTCGGTTTGTTTGACTTTTTTGCAAATTTTTCTCAGTTTTCTTTGTGCTTCTTTTCTTCGCATTTTCTTTTGTATTTTTCTTTCAGCTTCGTCATTATAGCTGTGGCTTAACAGCTTTTATTTAAATTAAAGACCAATAGTACAAAGCTCCTTAAATAAAATTCTAACTTACGTAGTATCTCTCTTGATAGTTCTGTTGATACAAGCTTGCCGAAGGAACCGCTGAACCAGACAAGTAATCCCGGGACCAATAATTGGAGCTTGTAGCATGGCCTCGCCCAGCTGTCCATCTTTCGCCTATGCGTGGCTGAGAAGGACCTGCTGAAGCTGACCAGTCGTACACCCTGGCAAATAAATCAACGTGAACTTTAAATAGTATTGTTTCACAACGAGACTGAGAATCGCAATGATACTTACTGCACATCATACGGGTCATCCGGAACTCCGGGATATCCGCGACCTCGTCCCTGGTACATCTCGTCACCTTCCAAGTATCCAAATCATGCCGAAAATAATCAGCAAGTTTAGTTATAATTGCACGATTTATTTCGCAGCTAAAACAACCATTCTCCCTGATGAATTTTAACACTTCAACTGATTACAATTTCTGTGGGCTTCAACAGTTCTGATTACAATAAGCTTTCTAATTACAAAACAAAATTGCAGAGGAGCATGTGCTTCATTTGCCTACTACCAAACCACCAGAAGTGGACACTCAAGAACACAAACAAAATGAGAGAAATTTTTGGCAAGGAAGAACATCCGATGAATTCAGACGGATTATCGTCACACTACTGCGCTCAAGTGTGAAGGTTTTGGCTAAGCTTGTTTTGATGATGCTCAGGTAAAGCGAGTTTCACAATGCCCCGTAAGCTAAGCGGACAATTTGAAATGAGCTTTTATCTGAAAAAAAAAGATGTAAATAAAACAGTTCTCGTTTTTTGTAGTACGCGGAGACAGACTCGGCTTCCAAGGTCCAGAAGCTGACAAACTCTGTTCCAGTCACTGACGAATCGTCAGTGATTTAATTTGAATTTGAGGGAAGCAATTTAAATCTAATTAACAAGGAGGGAAATTGTTTTAGTTCTTTGGAGAACCTGACTTTCGGGTGGTCTCTTGTTTTGTGGTGACAGTTGAGGCAACTCAAGCCGACTTGTCTTGTCGATATGGCAGAATATCTTGCGTCTATTTTTGGGACGGAGAAGGATAAGTAAGTCTAACTTAGAAATATAATTTAGTGGAAATTGTTGTGTTTTTTTTATTGATGTATGTTAATTGTATTGGTTTTTTTTTCATTTTCACAGGGTCAACTGTTCCTTCTACTTCAAAATCGGGGCTTGCAGACACGGTGACCGATGTTCAAGAATCCACAACAAGCCGACCTTCAGTCAAACCATTGTATTGCAGAATTTGTACGTGAATCCGCAAAATTCAACGAAATCTGCTGATGGTAAGCTAAAATAGAGTAATTCCACGAATAACTGTGATGAATTAGAGAACGGTGAACGTAAATTGCAACTTTTTTCGTTGATAGTAGTTTTTCAGATGAATAACGTAAGTGACGAGGAGATGCAAGAGCACTATGATCAGTTTTTCGAGGATGTTTTCGTGGAATGTGAAGATAAGGTAGGAAACCCAAGTGTTTTCATGCTTTCCCTACTTCAACATTTGCTTTAATAAAAATATAATCGTGGGCTATTACTTTTTTAGTATGGTGAGATTGAGGAAATGAACGTGTGCGATAATCTTGGCGATCATCTTGTCGGCAACGTATACATCAAGGTAAGCGTTTTGTTGAACCACGAACATTCTTCCTAATTGTGGTGCAGCCCAAACTATGCACTGATTTGTCTGAAATATTATTACTTGAACAGTTCCGTCGAGAGGAAGACGCTGAGAAGGCAGTCAACGACTTGAACAACCGATGGTTTGGTGGGCGACCAATTTACGCTGAGCTCAGCCCAGTTACCGACTTCCGTGAGGCATGCTGCAGACAGTACGAGGTTGGAGAATGTACTCGCAGTGGCTTCTGCAATTTTATGCATCTCAAGTAAGTTTTAATTAAAGACGTGGCATCAACGCCCAAAATCAAGTCTAGATCGTAAATGGTCACCCCATTCTTGTGCAGGCCAATCTCGCGGGAATTACGACGCTACTTGTACAGTCGTCGGAGGAAGGGTCTGGGAACTCTTGGCGGTGGGCGTAGTCCTTCTCCCAGTCCCAATACGAAACGAGGAGGAGGAGGTGGTCGTCGGTCTCGCTCTCGGTCCCGGGAACGCCGTCGTCGATCTCGCTCCCGAGATCGTCACCGCAAGTAAAAGCGAATTAAAAAAACCCAGACGGATATTTTCTGAAAACGCCCACAACAAAACAGCTGTCAGCAAAACGGAGGAAGATTCTACTGTATTACTTTTTAACATTGTGTCGAGCTGACGTTAAAAATATAAACCACATATTAATTGCTCGTTTTTCAAACTAATACATACACAATTTTATAGGTTATTTATCATCATTCATCAGTTTTTTTCAGTCATGATTATCATGTGCCGACATTTTCTTTAATGTAACTTTTAGTTAACTAACGACTTCTTGTTATAGGCTTTTTGGTTTACGAAGATTTTTTTGATGAAAATAGAGCAAAAACTTTCATACAAAAAATATTATGTATCATGTTCACATGAATGGGAGGGTCTACTCTAAAATGGAATAAAAAATTGTTTAATTATTGCTTTCGAACATGATTTTGAGCTAAAACATGATTTTCTCAATTTGCCCATTTGAGTTGCATCTCACAAGCGGCAGTTGGGCTTCCATCCAGAGACCCAAAGAGAGAAAAACATTGACCATCATCAGCTCAGCAGAGTTGGTATCATTGCACGTTGTCTGCTTGCATCATTGCATTGATCGAAGAAGTTAATCTCAATTGCCCGTCACCCGTGGTGCTTTGGAGGAAAAAGGTCTATTTTAGTTTGCGGCTTTATGTGACGCACTTTGAATAACGCATTAAATGCCACGATTACCGTTTTATTTGGGGAGGATTGGAAAGACGAATATTGGCTGGTGAGAAAAAATATCCAACTAAAAGATTTAATTCTAGCGTGATTCTTTTGGAAAGGTTAATTGATTGACTATTTTGACGATTTAAAACATCGTTTAGGGCTGCAGTAACGTTCTTAGGAATCTACAGTTTTGTTTTGGCAAAAAATCAGGTGGACAAAACCCGGTACGAGAACCTGAAAGCCAAGGAGCGCATGCTCCAGTCGAACTCTGGTGACTACGAGCTTACTGGAACCCGGAATTTCTCCAAATCATAACAAGGAACAGGACCTGTGTTGAAGAATCCCTAAAAGACTAAAAAAGCAAGACGATGGCTAGGCAAGCGGAAATGGACAAGCTCAAGTTTGTCCAAGACTTGGAGGTAGAAATGATGAGCGACATGTACAACAAACTCATGACTGTGTGCCACGAAAAGTGTATCAGCACAAAGTACGTCGAGGCGGATATTTCCAAAGGGGAGGCTGTTTGCTTGGACAGGTGTGTCGCCAAGTTTCTAGATATTCACGACCGGGTCGGCAAGAAATTAACTCAACTCACAGTCCAAGACGAGGAAATGATGAAGAGAATGCAGTCATAGTAGAAAATATGGAAAACCTACGTTTAAATAATCAAAAATATAAACCTTACATCGCCTAATTTAACTGCAAAAATGTTACCTACTTATTTCTAGCTTAGCTGTTTTGTAGCGTAAAGAAAATACATTATAAAAAATAGTCATGTTTTAGCTCTGAATAAAAAACGAAAAACATCATCAACAAACTCATTTTTCATGAATAACCATTTCGTTTTTTGGAAATATGTTTACAACAACAGAGGCCTGCAACTTACTGTGGTCGGAATCATAACTTTGAACCCGTGATATCAGTCTGTTTGGTGTACTACGACGCCACCTTCACATACTTTTCTCAAAATACTTTCTTTTGCACTGTTTTTTTCCTTTTTTCATTTCATAAACAATGCTGAAAAGAAAAAAGCATGTTCAGATGGTGTCATAATAGACCAAACAGACTGACATCATAGGTTTAAAGTTATGATTCCGGTAATAGTACCGCCCGGGTTTGGTGAAAAATTAGCAAAAAAAAAGTGAAAGCGAACGTTTTGTTTTCACCGATCGAGCCGCACCAAAAAGAAGAAAAAGATAAAAAAACCAGCTCCAAACAACCTTGCATTTTTTTGCATTTAGCTGAGAGGGACAAGCTCAGCCTGTGCTTGTCTCTGTGTACCGCAAACGGAGAGGAGCGAGAGCTGCCACCCCAACACATGTTGTGCTATCCCACAACAAAAAGTTCTCCAGCAGCGAGGGCTAAAGCTCGGTAGGAGTTTTAAAGTTTTTAAAAAATCCGGTTTTTTAAGAAAAGACTAGAATAATTTGTAATCCATTTAAAATAAATTATAAAAAGTGCCTTGCTGAAAAGATTATTGACGGGTTTGGAAAACATGACCGGGAGAAGTTTGAACTGAAGGAAACAGAGAAAAGAGAAACCCGAAATTGGTTAAACGCATTTGAAGAGTGGTTGAGTTGTAGAAGTTAATTTTAAAGAAAGTGCCTGTTTGTATTTGAAAGGGAATTAAAGTAAATAAAATAATTAAAATGAGTGGATTTGAGAGAGGTGTTGGAGATGGGGAAGAAGGTCAAGGTGCCGTTGGAGCTGGAGCTGTTGGAGGAGGGGTTGACATGAACGCACCGGCAACGAAGGAAATGGTTCAGTCTTTGGTCTCAATGGGTATTAATCAGCAGGAAGCTGAGTTGGTATGTCACAGAGTTTTTTATATTTTTTATTAATGCAAGTTTGGCGCTTTCTTCATATTTTATTTGCGGTTGAAATAGGCTGTCCGTCAAACCGGAGCGGAAACTGTGGAGGCAGCCATCGCATGGGTATTTGAAAATAGGGAACAAGGCGACATTTTAGATGCGGGTGCTGGCGACTATCCCGAGTATAAGATGGTCTTTGTGATTAACTCTTCCTTAAATATGTCTCCCGGTAAAATGGCTGCTCAGGTGGGTCACGGTGCGATAGCCCTTTATCAAGATCTTGTCGCCAGGCAGGATGTGTATGGTGGGTCCCTCCTTCAGTGGAATGAGTGCGGGTAGGATAAAAACTATGTGTAACAATTATATTTTGACAAACAAGACGTTTCTAAAAACAATCAACGTTTTTTCCCGATTTCAGTTCAAAGAAAATAGTTTTGCAATGCGAGTCCGCTTCTGAATTTGATCAACTTGCTGTCAAAGCTGAAAAGTCTGGACTTCTTGTGACGACAATTGAGGACGCAGGTCTTACTCAGATTCCAGCAGGATCTCGAACAGTGCTCGCTGTGTTTGGTTCTGTTAATGATGTAGACGCTGTCACTGGTCATCTCAGACTTTACTAATCAACAACCATCCCCAGGTTTTTTTTCCTCAACAAGAAAATCTCGCTAGACAAACAATTTGCACAAGTTTTACCTCTGCTGCTGCTGGCATCCTTCATTCAAGAAATGACGAAGAAAAGTAGACAATTTCCCTATTTTTATTGCAAAACTGTCTCTTCTGGAAAATATAACAAGAATAAATGCCTGTAAATTAATGACAACCCTTTTTTGCAAGGAAAGACACTTGACGAAGAAGTTTTTTTTAGAACAACTCAAGTGGACTTAACAATAAATAAGTTTTAAGAGCGTAAAAACAAGTTCACGTGTGTATTAAGAAGAAAATTGTATGTGTATAACAGTTGCTGTCTCTTAAATATTGTAATTAACACCTTTCCTTTTTCATGTATCATGCTTCGTAGTCTTTTTGTACAAAAAATTCCGATTTTTTTAATGAATGAGAAGGTATTTCTGTGTAAAGCTTAATGTTTTATCGGTTTAAGTTGACGAGAGGAATAGCTTGTGGAAGTGAGAAGAGTAGATAGAGTGAATTATTTGCTACATTTTATTAATTTGAAGATTTATGTATAGCGGAAAATTATCGAAATACGTAAAATATTAATTGCACTTGTTTCTGTTTGCCAAATAAATAAAAAAATACATATTGAGGAGGAAATTTTTTATGGGAACTGGCATTTGATTTTGGCTTCAGGTCCAGTGTCGTCGGCTGTGTAGCTTGCACGGTTGCAAAATAGCCGAAAGCAAGTGTGCATGAAAGTAACAGCTGGTGGCAATACCTCCAAATGGGTGTTCTGCACGAAGACGTGCCAGTTGCCAACATTAATTCAAGAGAGGAATGTCACTGTCAGTTAGTTTCAAGATAACTGCGTAGTTAGCAACTGTTGACATTTGAGTTGACATGTAGTGAAAATATATTTTTTTGTTAGTTGGTTAGAGAGGAAGTAAAGAAATTTATTTGTAGAGAAAGTGAGGGTAGTGTCCATTGTTGTATTAGTGAAAGTTTAGACTGCTTTCAAAGTGTTCAGTATTATATTTCAGTAGTGGCCAATATGGATCCTGTAAGCAATTTTATATTGGAATATATGTGTCTTATGCTCTAATAATTATTATATTCCTGTAAAAATCTATTCAGGATGACCAATTTGAAGATTTTACGACTGCCTCCGACTGGGAACAGTTTACTGCCAGTCTGGAATCAATCCTGAGTGAGTGGATGGGGAAACCTCCAGACAAAGACAATTTTGTTGGGACCTGGATGGTTCTCCATGAAAAAGTTACTTTTGCAGGTAACCTACAAGTTTACTCATTGCTACTCTTTTTTATTCTTAATTATGGCGTAATACTGATTTCTTAAATTTGTTTGTTATTACCAGATTTCCCGTTAAAATTTACATACTACAAACGTTACCGTGATTTCGAAAGCAAGGATTCCTCGTCCATTCTGGAGTCTTCAGTTGAATCTCAAGCGTCTTTTGTCTATCCGCCGTATATAATGCGAATGCTTGCGTCTGATCCTGAATTTCCTCCTCAAATCACCCCTTCTCCGGTTTCCGAGATATTCTCTATCGAAGAGTTTGCCGTTTTAACGTCCAGCACTCCAGAACCAGTCCACGAGGAATCCAAACTGAAGCTCCTCCTTAGCTCGGCATGTATCGCTTTGAACAACACAAACTGCAACATTCCTGTGTTCACTCAGTATCATTTATGGAACCATCATTACTACTACGGGATCGGGGAGACTTCCGGTGTTCGCACTGCGTTTCAAATGATTCGCCTCAAAGCTGTTCACTTTCCGCCCTACTTGTCCAGTCTTTTGGACGTGTTTAAATCTAAAATTGGGCAGACTCTCAGCGCCCCGATTATCATTACAGCCCATTTCTTTTACAACATGAACGCTTGGCACGAAGATTTCACTTTTGATTCATTCCCACCCGAGCTTTACGAAATCCTTCGGGTGACTCATGACGACAATCAAAGTTCTCACGATACGGAAGCCCGGATTCCCTTAAAAATTTGGACTGAGCTCTGCAGCCATACCAATTTGTTACCGTTTGGCTCCCTGGATGATCCGTTCTGTTCAATGGAACTTGTCGTAGGTTGGCCGAGCCTGACAGATGACATTGTTGTCGATTCTGCGACCTATACAGATCTCGAGCCAGAAAATGCGCCAGAGTGGTACTTTAGTTTGAAAGTGGACACTAATGCGGACTACCGTTTGAGAGACATGGTTGACGAGTTTTGGGCGCTACATACAAATAAGGCGTCGTTGCGGGATGTTTTAGGGAAAGGAATTGAGGAAAGTGATGAAACAGATAGCTCGGCTCAGTATACCTCGGCATTGGATCGGCTCACGGCGGATGCCATGTCACCCTTGCCCTTGACCAATATTAGTACCGTTATTGATTCAGCGCAGAGGCGGCTTTTGTACAGTCCTACAGTTTATTCCGACTTGGCTCCGATCGGCAGTGAAAATTTAGAATCAGTGTTGCGTTTCATTTTCCCTGATGCAAGGCCTAATCCGAAGTACCCGTATCCTGCATCTTTTGACAGAAGCCCGGAATTTAGAAAGGAGAAAGTTGCAGTGTACTGGGTACGTTGCAAGACTATTTCTAAACATTGTTATTAGAATGGAAAGGATTTTATAGAGATTATATTGAATTTTTGGTGTATTTTTTCAAAGGAAAATTTTCAAGGAGTCAAATCCGCGCCTGTTGGAAGCTTGGTGTGGCGATTTGCAAATGTAGTTGCCAATCTTCACGCGTACCAAGGTTCTAATCCAGCTTTAGCTCATATGTGGGTAGAATTTGTTCTCGAACTGAGATATCGATGGGATAGGTCAACGCTCATTTGTGGGTAAGCTTAAGAGCTTGTTTTTTTTCCTGAAATTACTTTTTTTATTATTACTTTACAAAATATTACATTAGTTTGCATTGATATAAAGTGAGAGGAAAGAGTTTTTAGAAACATTTTGGTACATATACAAAACGCATGACGTTTTAAATTAATCCATTTCTCATAAAAAAAGTATGCAGTAAATTTGCTTATGAAATGCTCTATTCATAATTATTTGTATGTTTACTTATGACTATGACTAATACTTTACAACTGAACTAAATCATGTCTGGCATGATTTCTTGCAACGTACACATCCATATCGTGGTCTGTCCAGTTATCTGGAGTGTCATAGCCACTCAGTGTGTTTAGCGACTCACTCTGACTCGGTCTCCCTGCCCTCTTTCTTTTGTGATTTTGCTCGAAGTGACGATGGCTGTGGGTGTGTGGGGCTCCATGATTGAACGGTTTTGCAGTTAGAATATCGTGGGAGGACCGAGTTGACATCATGCTTTGTCGCACAGGCCGCCCCTGCGTTGGTATAAAGCCTGTGTGCTGGTTTGCATGGTGATGGTTGTTCCCGTGGTTTCCATGGCTACCATGATAGGCATGCATCGAGTGATTGTGGTGATGGTGATGAGCGCTTAGATAACTACGATGAGTGGAGTGGCCGTCAGGGACTGGGCGATGAGCAGGACCGAGTATCATGCTTTGTCGGTGAGTTGTGCCAGACGCGAGATGATCTAATGAGCCGTGATACACCCGAGGACGGGGAATGCTCCGAGCGGAAACCGCAGATAGTTGGTCCCAGTCCTTAATGAGGTTCATGGAACCAGGTTGCATACCGTGGGGGCCTGGTGACGGTGTCATCACTGACGGGGGAATCTGCGAAAACAGAAAACACAAGACTAGTTGGTATGCTATACAAAAGCTTTGCGTAACTGAGTCAAACGTGAACAATTACCTTTGAAACCAGAGTTGATGCCGAAGGGGATCGTTTGTTTTTACTTCGTTTCGTAATTGCTATGAAGAGTAACACAGCTATTATCACAGTTGCGCAAATTGCGGCACTAGCGCCTATTGTAATCTTGTCCATGTGGTTCATTAGAACGGATGGTGTTGTTGGTTTCAACTCTCGGCATTGGCTTCCTGGAGGGACGGACCCTGCATTAGGGTTGATTTCGTTGTAGAGAATGTCGTCGTATGGTACAACGCATACGACAACACATTCCTGAAGAGATTTATGCGAAGAGCAATATAAAACAATACATAATTTGATGTATATCTTGTCTCTTTTTTGAATTATTTAAGCTTACATTGAACGGGATATGCTTGATTTTGTATTCTCTTTCGGTTGGTGCAAGAGGTGGTCCATGGCGGAATGCGTCTTCTCCAAACAATCTGTAAACTATTCTATAGCCAGCCATAGGCTTCATGCTCTCCCATCGAAGCGTAATAGAATCGCTGTTGCGTTGAATGTCTCGCAAAACTATGTCGGATTTCTCGGCAAACATTAAACTCGGTGATCGTGGAATGCTCAAAGCAGGATTATGACTGGACGGAGGCGGTTGAACAACCAAAACTCCTTGAGTTTGGACGCTGCCCGGCGGTGCTTTAACAATGTTTGAGGGTTGGTGCGAAGTTACAAGATTTCCTGCGTCAGTATTACTACCATGCCTCGTTGGTCCTACACCAGATATTATGGGGATTTTGGAATCGTCATAGTCCTTGGTGTCAATGGACGATTTGCGCACAATAGATTGGCTAGGTCGGCTATTGATTATCATGGGTTTTGGAGTTATTGTTACAGCTGTTGAGGGTCTAGCTCTGATTAGCGGGACTTTGATGGCCTCGTCGTCGCCATTTGTACTAGATACAGTCGAAGTAGATGTTGAGTAGGAAACAGATGTAAACGTTGACGTACTTTGTCTCGCGGCAGCCTCTCTTTCGCGGTTGGACTGTTGAAAGGACCGAAGCGTCTTTAATGAGCCTGGATATTTACGGGTTGTACTTGAAAAAGGCAAAGATGTGGGTTGCGTTGGCTTAACAGTTTCTGTTTCGCGTCGTGGTGGTGGGAGAGGTTTTACAAATCGGGTTTCCGGTTTCGAGAGAGTATGTTCTACATGGACACTCGCTTCTCTAGACTCTTGTTCAGCTTCATTGTTGCTTTCAGTTGAGTCTTGAGCTTCCGCATTTACTTCCGCTTCTTCAGCAGCGTCGACGTCTTTTCTCTCAGAGCTGAATCGCTCTGTGGATGAAATGAAAACAGGTTTTGCTGTTGTTGTTCTTGGTCGTGGTCTGGGTCGACGGGGACGAAATTTCGGCTCTGGTTGGTTAGGATCCCTGTACTCAGTTATGACATCCTTTGGGATTTCAGTTGTCACAATTTCTTTTGCCACTTTACTGTCGTTCGTTTCCTCCCCTCCAGTTTTGTTGTCAAACTGGAGAACAGCCATTGGTGTGTCGATGCTCAAAACTGTGACCTCTTTGGGGAGCGGTATTTCAGTTTTGTCTTGTGACGTGTTGTTTTTAATGCAAACCATTTCTAGGAAAAGAGATATTCAGTATACGGAACAAATTTTCAAAAAAGAAATCACGTAAGTGTATAGTCTATATGAATTTTAACGTACCGTTAGGGTTAATTTGTTGAAAGTTTAAAGTACGGAAGGAAGACGGGCTGCCACAAAACTGCGGATTGCGTTCTCGACTGGTTACTTGCAAGTCGTACGTTGTCATCCAATCAAAAATCCATCTAAGGCGACAGTCACACATGAGAAATCTACCACCAATGCTAATTCCCCGAAGGGTTGAGTTTATAGGGCGGAACGCGTCTTCAGGCAGTGTCGCTAATGGGTTCCCATCGAGCGCCAGAAGCGTAAGCGAATTGAGTCCGGTGAAAGCATGTTTGGGTATTTCAGTGAGCAAGTTGAATCCTAGGTCTAAAACCTAAAGAGAATCGATGCGTATATTTTGTTTCAACTTTCGTTTTTCAATTGTCTAAGAAAAAATGTCGGTAAAATTCTCATACCCGGAGCTCTTTCAGGGAGCGTAATGCGGCTGTGGGGTAATGTGTGATTAAATTATTTAACAAGCTTAATGAGCTGAGAGTGTCGTTCACTCCGTAAAATGTTGAACTGGGCAGGGATTGTAGCAAGTTTCGTTCAAGGTTTAGAGCCGTTAGAGAGTGCAAATTTGAGAACTGGTGTTTTTCCAGTTCTCGAAGCCGGTTTTGAGCCAGGTCGAGAAATGCGAGGGTAGACAAGTTGGCGATGGCTTGTGGGATAGCACTCAGTCTGGTACCTGTTTGAGAAGAATATTACATCATTCAAGATTGTGAACGAAAAGACTCTGGCTCTGTCTTACATTTAAGCAGGAGAGAGTAATAAACAAACCTTTCAGATTCAAGTTTTTCAAGGACTTTTCCAGTCCAGCGAAAGCCTGGAGTTCCAGTTCCATGTTGTTATCGTTTAGTTTCAGCGTGCTCAGCTTGGCAAGCTTTTCAAACGTCCGGTCGGCTACTTTCTCCAACTTGTTAAAGCTCAAATCTAATAAGAGCAAATTGGAAAGCGAGGAAATCCCATTTGTAGGCACTTCTTTGAGCGAGTTTTGAGTCAAGCTCAAATGCTTCAGCGTTTTGTCTAGTCCTTGAAAAGCGTTTTCGTGTATCTTTTGTATCATGCAATTTGAAAGCTGTAGACTAACCTGCAAAAACCCCAACACAATTAGTAAAACACACGCATTCTTAAATATCGTCGCACCTGACAAAAGCATAGCAAAAAAAGTTAACGAGGACAACGGGAGTTTACCAGTCTCAGCTTCTGAAACGCATTTTCTGGAACCTCTCCTTTGTCATCAGTAATGAAACTGGAATTGAGGTAGAGTAATCCAAAAGACGTTCCATCTTTGGACACGCTGTCTGACAACAACTGAACTATCTGATGCCCATCCACCTCATGGCACTGAACACTAAGCTGGCTACTAGTTGGCGGATTTTTCGCGCAAATGCATCCATTTTTTATTTCATCTGACACATTCTCATCATTGTACCACGGACAAATCACTTCCTGTCCTGGTCCCGCAGCACTTGCAACACTCAAAATTCCAAACGCAAGCAATAGCATCGTTCTTGACTTGCGGAAGAGGGGCTCACTGGTCCGAGACCAATTCATCGGCCGAGTCCGTCTAAAAGTTTCACTTGTCATCTTGGCAGAAGATAAGGGAGGAGGACCCTTTGTCATCTCTTTTTAATCTCCGTCAGCACCTACAAATTGTTGAGACAAAATTAACTCTTGAGAAAGACGTTTTTAAAAAGCGAATCTTATATTTTTGTACCATTCTAATAATTCATTTAAATGGTGTGTGTCTTATCACGACAAAATTCATGGCGTTGGCGTATCGGTATCATTATTGCAAGTGTGGTAATGTATTTTTAGCCATCTAAATTTGCATGCCAAGTTGTGGTTTTGTGGTCACAGCCGTTTCATCTTGATTTTCTTTTGAAAAACTGTCCCAAGAAGAGAATGAGCGATAAACAGTTCTTGTTCGTTAAGTCTACAACAATTTTACTCAGTCAACCAGGTAGATACAAAAAAGCGGAACGTAATGTGGAGTGTGGAACGGTTTAATTTCATTGTTTCACTTTATTCCGTATGTGATATGAATTTCTTTCTGTAAGAAATAGTCCTACAAATCTTGAAATAAAACTCTCAAGACAAAAAAAAGGTGCGTGTGTCATTTGAAAATTGAACGTAGGAAATGAATAGGTGGTTAATTTAGTTCCATGTTAGGAGTAACACACGTGCCTAATTCCAAGAAACCATATTGGTCAACAATTACTTTTACTCATGTAGGTAGACAGTAGATCGACTAATTACCTAATAAATAATTTTCCTGTACAGTACAAAAAAAATCTCACTTTCTTTCGTAGTGAATAGAAAAAAAAATTGTTACAGTTTTTTTTGCATTCTGTCATGCAATTTTTATGCACTCTTACTAAACAATTGTTGCATCTAAAGTCCTCTTGTAAAATGACGCAGCATGTTTGAAAAAGTCGTTTATTTCAACGATTTCGAAAAAAGTATCTCTTTTTTTATTATTAATTGTAGTTCTGTGAATTGTTACTAATTCTTGCCGACACGGATCGTGTGTGGAGTGTGCATATCATAATTATGTATCTTTGCAAAAAAATATACCCAAAAACGGAACAGTACTAAAAAGTAAAAATCAAGATACTTCATCATGATTATCAGCCAAAAAAAAGTATGTTATGTATGCTCTCAAAAAAGTTTTGTTCATTTGTTACAGTTTTGAATACATTGGTCGTTGAATATATCACATATTGCATATATACATATATCACGGAATATCATAAGAAAGTGGTAACCGGTGAGGTATTTTAAATGTAAAAATATGTTTGTTTTTCATGTGACATCTCGTTATACTTCTGGCGATTTTTTTAGATTCCCGAGCCCAAATCAGTTTTGCATGATCAGCGCAGTGTCATTATTGATTTGGATTCGGTCGTCGATCCAATTTTTGTGTGCAGTTCATTTATTGTCAGGAAAATGAAACCAAAGTATTAGCGGTTGTTGCAATTTAGAAATAAAAATTGGCAATATTTGTGTGTATGAGCTTTAAAATAGCTTTATCTTTTAAACTAAAAAATATAGTATTGAGACTAAACCCGTCTCGCCCTACCCCAAGGCCAGTAACGCACATTAAAAACAAAATCGTTCAAGAACTTAACTGTCACAACCACTGTGGACTACCGCATACTATCCATTAATAAAAATGTGACACTTTTCGTGCTTCAATTTTACTGACCATGAATGCATAATTGTTAATTAGAGTTAATAAAAGCAATTATCTTAGCGCAAAAAGGAGTATCGTGTGGCAGCCTTTAAAGTTGAATGGTATTTGTCCGTGCTGCCAGCAGAATGAGTTTTTACAAGAGGAGGAGTGACAAAAATGTTTTTAATATTTTCAAGATTTTTACTCTCTTTTAAAGCGTACATGCAATTAATTTAGCCCACCTACATGACACGAATACGCAATCAAACAATTCATATTGTTTTGGGCAGGGCTTAATATGTTTTGACAAAAATCAATCTTTTTGTGGTGCAAATTAGTCAACCAATTGCGCAATTGTGATAGCAGCACCAAGGAACAGTGTCATAAAGTCCCTGACGGTGGTCGTCAGACAAATTGTTGTGTGACGATTCCTTTAATAGCTCCAATTAAAATTTTGATGTGTTAATCCTATTCAAACACAAAAATTTAATGGCTCTCAGCTTAAATATTTTAATTGCTGTGTATTTACGAAGGTTTTGTGTACACGTGCGAAGTGATATTATGGTTTGCTTCTTTGATTGCTACAATTTTGCCGAATCTGTAACAAGAACAAATTTGACCACGAAAACAGCTTTGTAGTGGGTCCACCTTCTGTCCATTTTTCATGGATTACTATTATTGTTTTTACCTCTTTGTTCTTTTCCTTGCCAAAGGCGAATGCAAGTACTGCGTAAACCTGTCATTGAGGGTGAGAGTTGCTTTTGAATAAATTTGCAGATAAGAGAGGAGAAGCTGACACAGAGTTAATGCCATCGCAAAGTAGTCGAAGGCATCAAGGCAGTTTATAAACATTGTCTTCGCAGTATTGGCTCCATAACAAAAATCGTAACATTTAGAGCCTTGCAGCCCAAAAGCTATCATGCTCATACTCAATAGTTTTATGACAAAACTTTTACTATTTGAATTTTCATGTAATCTTCATAGACAAATGGACTTCACTTCAAAAAAAAAAAAAAAAAAAAAAAAAAAAAACATAAAAAAAAAAAAAAAAAAAAAAAAAACCTTCAAAATAAGTAGCCAACGACAGACCTCTGGCAGACAATATCGTCCGATTCCATTGTATAACAATTGCTAACAATACATCAAATCGCCGCTGCCGTATATGATGATGGCTACCAAAATAATAATGAATTGTTTAATGCATCAATATATAGAACTTCTATTTTTCACCGTTTCTTTACACACATTAAATATACTTTTCATAATATTATAAACGCGATAACAATCGTGAATACAAATTTTATACAAAGAGTCAGATTGGAATCGGAACTGACCTAAATTCTCCCCCATGGTATTCTTTATGCAATACCTATTTACTTATATTCTTTCTCATCCCCACCTTTTCTTGGTTCTCTTTTTTAGGGATGATAATCTCATGTTATCTCTAACAGCAAATACACGTTGTTTTATTGTAAACCCCTATAAATAACATAATCACACTCCTCACAACCACCTCAGTCATCATGCAAAAATATACACTTTCTGTCAACGTCATCTGCAGACAGACCCCCGCTAAGCATGGTCATTCAATTGAAAACCAATTTCGGTGTATTCGCGCATTGTTCCTTCATTACATCTAATAATATCGAATTGAATGTCGGTGACAATACTGTCAGTTTTAAAGGCAGCCCAATTTGCAATTATCTCACCTCCAAATTCTTCGCATGACAAAAGAGTGCTTATATGCTTACAAACCATTATATAGATTTTTTTTATTGCCGATGAACAATTTAGATATTGTTGTGGATGCAATAAAATGTGACGTTGACAGTTGCTTACTCAAAGGCCAGTGCGTAAAAGACGAAAAAAAATCTAAATAAACCAGAGGGAGTTGTGTATGTAATTGTGTGAGATATTTTAAAATGGTGCGTTACTCCTCTGAACACTTGATAGATCTTTGTGTGGGGCAAGGGACACACCCTACCACGAAAATAAAGTATTTCTCTTTAAAGCAACGATATCCCTGCCAATTGTCAATGCTCACACAATTTATCACTGATGATGATTATCGCTAAGTATTAGAACCTCATTAGGTATTGTAACTGTAACCTCAGAGGACATGGATGTTATTTTCCCAATAAATTTGTGATTTATTGGAAGCAGTCTGCTCACTGGATGAGTCTAAAGAAAAATGATTTGTATGTTGCAGAAGTACACACTGGCTTTGTGTATGTTTCAAGAATTTTTCGTGATATTTGATAAGCCCTTTGATTTATTAATAAGTTCGGCGATATGTAAAGTCTGTCTTCTTTTTGAGGTTTGCGTTTGCCCATGAAATCCTGCAGGGCCTTGATAGGGAATTTATGAATAGTGTACTTGATAAGTCCACACGGGCGAATCATGAATAGAACAAAAAAAAGAGCAGTAGGGGGATGGATTAAAGTGCGAAACGTCGACAAAAGATAGTGTGTTGTTAGACGCAACATGCGACGGGAGTGTTACTAATCCCTATCTTATGTAACTCTGTTGGAGTAGAGCAAAACTTGTGTATTATTATTTTGTCACAAGAATCAAACTCTTTTCCATTCTGTATTTTTCTCTTCGTAGCCGTTTGCAATAATGGCTTTTACAATAGGATCCAAGGTCGGCCAAGGAAAAATTTTATATACATTTTTTTTATTATTGGCTTTTTGCACCAGATCAGAAAAACGTTATGTCATTGTAGAGAAGAAATCTCTTACGTTGGTTTAAAGTCCATTTATATTATTCAAGATAATTTATCATTATTGGGGCACCAGCGGTAGATAAAACATGAATTAAACTTGTAGCCGTGAAGCTGGCAAGATTCTATTTTTTGACAAATTGCTGTAGCTGAGGAGGTTATAGTTTTTTTGTAGACATTGAATGGAATGTAACAGTTTTATTGCGAGTTTTATCTTTTTGTGGTCAAAATGTCATCGCATTCCAGTGTCATGTTTTCTATTGAAAAGTTTTCTTATTCCAAATACAATTGGTTCAAGACGGAAGAGAATTTAACTGACCATTAGGGGTAGCAAATCTAACACAAAAAAAAGAAGTGAAATCGATACGTTAGTAGTGCTGACGCAAGTATGAAATAAAACGTTTTGAAATGTTTTTGCCACTGCTATAATTCCCAATTAATTTTGAAATTCAAAGCGTAACCGATCATTCAACTGGGTTTTTTATACAAATGAAATTAGTTCAGTTCCGAAACAAAGATTATTTTACGAGCAATTTGAGAATTATAAATTTTTTGCACCTCGGCAATTTTTCACACCGCACCTGCTGCGGTACAGGAATGAGAGTACGTTTTGATTAGGCGTACTCGTAAAGGAGAAAAAAAGTACTGAACTAAAATTTTGATACAATTTTACCAAACTGCTGGACTTAATTGGCTCGTTCCTTAAAAGTTTGAGAGATATCCTACAAAAAATGATATCATGTATTAGCCAAGAGGTATAATTAAGAAGCGTTCAATGTTACAAGAGACAGCATGGTACACAGACTATGTCTGACAGAACAGGAAGGAAGAGTGAAAAACAACCAAGTAGCACGATATTTTCATTCAAGTGATGATAGTATTTTGGGTAAATTACCGCTACTCAGAAGAAAAAAATTGTGTACTTGAACCCAGTGTGGGTATCCTTAATGAACAAGGTAATTGCTCAACTGGGCGTGGGCACATTTTTAAAGCAGACGCTTTACTGCGTACTTCCATTTTTTCACGCGGTAGGTAACATGGAGAGAAAAAAACCGAATCTCTTACGGAAATGAAAAAAGGTGTAATTTTTATGGAAATTTGAGAGAATTGAAGGTGTTCAAAATATTTAGGAATTAGGTATATTATAGCAACACACCACGAGGGAAATGAGCGAATCGCGATATGATTACGTAACTTGATTTTGAAACCAAATTTGATTGAAAAACCAAAGACAGTGAACAATAGGGAGAAAAAAAAGTATCAAACTGGTTAGCATAAAATTTAATACGACATGAAAATTATTGGTTTGAATATTATCTCAATCTAAGTGCGGATACGGTAACAATGAAACTAGATGAAATAATCATAATGTTCTCCAAGATAAGACCCCTTTCAGTTTCACCAAACTTCCTTTTCAACTTGTTAGTGTCTTGTATCCCTCTTGAAAAAAACCGATTATTCGACTAAATCATCACGAAAAGATGATGGTGGTGCAATTTTCAAACTGATTTATCTACGATTTCTTTTATAATAAGTCAGTTTGCTAATGCACCCCGGAATCATTTACGAGGAGATAAAGAGCTGTCTACTTGCAAGTTATAACTTCATTTTCAGTTCAACAACATTTCTTTTAGCCACGACGACTTGCCAATTGAATTCCCTTAAAATGCTATATTTTCACTTGTACAACAGCTCGTCTTTTTTTTGTTTTATATCTTTTGCGATAATAGAACTAATACTTTGATTTGTATCTTGCTCGTGATTCCTTTTTGAATTGGGACAGATTAACCACAACTAGAAGAAAAAATAAGGCTCGGGAATGGATATAAAGAAAATTATATCGTGAGTAGGACTCGCTGTGGATGAAGCAAGCAGAGGCGGTTTTATTTTAGCTCCGTTACGGTTGAGCTATTTTCGTTTCCTTTCCTAAAAATTGACGAACCATCACACTTCTGGCGAGTTTGGTTTTTTTTATTATGTTTCTTCGATACAATTACAAGAGTGCCTCGGGTTTTAAAGTTTGTGAGAAAGGGTAAACGCTATAGGCACTTTAAAAAAACTGAAGATGCATCAATTGATCTAAACTTGCATATCATGATTATATAATATCATGTCGAAGAACTTTACTCGTCATGGTTGGTAAAGTTTTGTGCACTGCGGATTGCGGAAGTTGTTGCCGTAAGCAGTCAAACTGACCTCTGATGATGGACTTTTAACCGAAGAAAACAGCGTTTTTTAACCACTTTTGTATAAAAAACCTAGAACAGTTGAACATTTTTTTTCTCTTCATAATATTATTCTTTAGTTCCAGCATTTTTTTCGCACCCTCTGGGTGAATCGTTAGTTGAAAACGGTTTACAATCAGGACTAGGCCATTTGGGTAGTGACGCTTCACTTTGAACAATGCCGCAGCGTTTTTTATATAAATTTATTGCTTTTATTACGCAGTCACCACTATCACGTTATTGTGGTCAACAGCCTGAATTCTAGGACAGTTTTGTATTTAAAAAACGTATTCTCCTCCTGACTTACATTCTTTAATGGGACTGCTTGTAAAAAACGGTTTCAAACAATTATCGCCTGCATGACATTCCTAAAAAAATGGATTCTCATACTGCAAACTACCTCCACCCGGGAAAATGTCTGAGGATTCAGGGTCGTGCACGTAGTACATCAGCATCCCGTCTTGCTCGACTTGATTCTACCTCACCCCCTTTTCCGTGTCATTTGCAGGAGTTTGAAAACTGCAAACTGATGTAATAAGGTGATACGTAAAAACACACTATTCTATTGTTTTAAATCCGATACGTACAAAGTCTCAATTTCCTTTTTCAGTACACGGATTTGCACACGTAATTATGTCGTTGTTTGTTGATAATAAAAAGGGTAAAATTTTAGTGTCAGTTGTATCATGCATTTTTTTATTGTCGCACGAAAGGTTTCTTTTTTACGATCTGCAATTTAGTTTCAAATGGACCTTGACTGTGTGATACTCTTGCAGCGGAGGAGTCTTCTGTGGTGGGCTCGTAAAGGAATAGCGGGTTTTACGCAATTCAGTTTAATTACCAGTTTTTTTGTAAGAGCCATAAAAAATTCTTTTAATGCGATATTATCATCAATAATCCTCATCACCATCATTTTAGCTATTATATCATCTTTTTTGCGTGGTACACATTTCTAGTGATGTTACGTACTCGGGCCAAAATAATCAAGTTCTATTTTCTTTTCTATTTACCCCTGAGCATATTTAATTTGACTTGAAAGATGAGGCAGTAGTAGTGGTGGTGCTATAAGTTGAATGCCCTTCTGCTGCCGTTTTTATTTCTGGCTCAGTGTTCCTTTACGAAAAAAACAACGTTTACGGATAACGTGTCGAAAAAAAATGTACATCCATTTTTTAAGCTACAACAAAAGTAAATGTGGGTACAAGATGCTATAAGTATGTATGCACAGCTTACATAGTTTGTTCGATGATGATATGCCTGTCTGAACTAAAATTGGAGTAAAAAAGCTCAGGAGCTGTTGTGTCTTTCTATAAGTAAACTAAGACGCTTTACCGGTCCTGATTTGCTGTTCCCTAGCTATTAGGAGCGTATGTGGTAATGATGATACAACTAAAATAGGCTATTTCAAAGATGACCAATGACTTACGTAAAGAAAATATCCGACGAGATTGAATGGCGTGTAATAATGAATGGCCCATCTGGTTTGCTTGAACAGAAAATAACTTTTTTTTAAACCCATGCGAGTTTTAAATTATTGCGTATTCATTTCCCTGCTGCACCGGCACTTTTAAAATAAAAAAAACAGAGTTGTTGATTCACTTTGAAGGGAGCATTAACGAGAAAAAGAAAGAAGATATTATTAAACAGTAGGAATTCTCTTTGTTGTATTCACTGCACTCACTCTGACCAAAAATAGTAGCGAAAAGCTAGCGGAACTGGGGGGAGATGATGAGCTAAAGGTGTTGAAATATAAGCTTTCAGTATGTAGTTATTTCACAAAAATCCGTAAAGTAACTTCCCTCGTGAGTTGAAGGAAAACGGACAGGGTAGAAGTGTGTTTGCTAGAAGAATGCAAGTTTTGTGGTGTTTTCGGCTCGATATCCCATTAAATTACGAAAATAATAACACAACAATGCAAATAGGGATCGTGCCACACTTTCAGGCTTTTTGAAGAGTGTAAAAATGAGTAATAACTACTGTTATCATTTCACATTTGCAAAGCTATTCTTGCTAACAGAGTGTTAATGACGGTTAGTTGTAGATGTTTGGCTAAACATCATCATCTTGGAGGAAGAAAATCGTGCTAGACAGAAAGAACTGTATTGATTATCGTGTCCAAAATCAAAGTAGATAAACAAAACTGTCATGCATGACACTCGAAAAAAACTCTTATCTTCCGGGAAATCCCGGAAAAATTGTCATTTTCTTCGCACATGACAAGGTCCGCTACGGTGAAGTAAAGATGTACAGTAAAAGCTGTGCATTTGTCTTTCCATTTTTTGATGCTTAAAAGAATAAAAGATTGCGGGGGCGAGATTTGCTTTAGTAATCCTGATAAGGTGAAAACAAAAACACTTGTCACTTGGTTTTTGCCACTATACCGCCGTACAAGAATACAAACACTGACGACTACGCCCCATTAGCCACTATGTCAGATTCATTTTGACATGGCTTTTTTTTTGGAGCTTGTAAACTCACAATACACACCGATAGTTTAATCTACTTTTCCTTTACCCTAGAATGTATGACATTGTGAAGAAAAAAATGTTCACAGGTAATAATGTTTACTTTTTAAAATTCTTTAAGAGCGGTTCGTTGAGTTGTAGAGGAATTTTTATTGCACACATACGCATGCCTTTCAATCAGACAATCTAAAATCTGAAAAATTATAAGTACGCAAAGAGGATATTATGTGCACGTCCTTCCTGCTCCTGCCAAGCTACACTTTGTTCACTCCTGTTACCAAACACTGCTGCAAAGTGACTGCAGAGGAAGGCGTTTTTTTGCCAGCCTCAAACCTAGAACCTGAGCGAGCGAATCTCGGCAGTGAAGGCAGGAGCTTGGTAGGGATGCATTGCAGGAACTAATTTTAGGCCCTGTGTGAGGCTGCGCTTCTGAGTTGAGCGAGGATCTGCAAGCGCACTGAAATATTTATCCGATATCCTTACTCAAAGCTGAAGCGCTATGTGTTTTAGATTTGGCAATTGTATATTTGTTTTTCAACATATTTTTAATGGTTCAGTCCCAGCAGTTGTCAGTCTGATGGCCAGACATTGCATTGCACTTCAATTGTATTTGAGATAAATGAGCAGTTCGCTTGGTATTTTACCTCGGAGCTGAGCCTTTTTGTCGATGTCCATTGAATACTGTGGTTCATCATGTTATTTTTGAAGGTGATGACTAGTCATTCAACTAGAGCATTTCGCGTCTTCGATAGTTTAGTATTAACCAAATAATTTACTGCCTTACTAATAGAAAAATACCTGGGTTGGTGATAAGAGATCCAAAGATTAAAATGAATAGATTTTTTTTTGTGCATCGTTCCATTGTCAGTTTTGTTGTAACACCCAAAAAGTAGAAAAATGTATCAATGTGTCGGGAAAAGTTTTTGCTTGAACTGATTCAGCCAATGCAAAAAAATGAGAAGCACAATTTTTTCGATAAATTGTCTGTTAACGAGAATAATTCCTACTTGCAACTTGTTGCGAGCTTCTTCACAAAAGATTGTTAATGCATATGAAGTGTTTGCAAGGAAGAGCAAACAAAGTATCCTTCTCGCTGAAAATTGTAAGAAAATAGGCACCCCGCAGCTATTTATTACATATGGGCTATTGGCGAGAAAGAAATGCTCAATTAGATGTGTATTTTTTCAGATTTAGACTGCTCGTTTTGTGGTTTTAATTCAATTCAGATAACGACGTTTTTATCATTTATGTGCATTAGACACACGAATCCGTGTATCTATCTGGTGCAATCGTGGTATGCCTAATTTTGCGTAAAGAGTCATACAACGAGAAAAAAACGCACAGTGGAAAGTAATTTTGGTGTTGCAGGAGAGATCTTTTAAGGTTATCAATTTTTTGGCTACTTAATAAATAGCTTTGGTTTTCGTTATCAATGTAAGTCAATAAATCAAAAATTCTCATTACACACAGCAATAGGAAAAATATATGGCAAAGAATTGAACGGTACTCATAACCAGTTGATCTTTTATTGTGTTCTATTTTAACTGTCACACTCACCCCGCCTAGAACTAGTAAAACACAGCATAAGACCTTGCTCATGCTCGTAATTATAATTATAAATATTCTTTCGGAAAAAAAATTTGTATGTTAGGAACTATCAGATTAAAAACAAAATGGAACAATCACATCCACAGCGGTCATTGTTTTAAGAAGACAGACAAAAAAACTTATTCAGAAATAAATTAGCATATTTTCTCGAGTCCACCTCCCACTGAACTGTGTTTGTAGATCTAAAAACCAAAAATGCCAAGAAATCTAGCAGGAAAGCAAAGATAATGTCAAGAAAAAAGCGTAATCGGGATGTTACAAGAAACCCAGCTGAACTCTATGACATGTAATTCTGTTCTAGATTGAAAAAAAAGAAAGGACACAAACATAGAATTAAGACTGCCATGTGATAAAGCATCTACACCGGTGGTATTGTTATTAGTGTTTCATTTTCATCGTCACCAAAATGATTAGAATGTGTAACGGAAAAGATGTACTTTGAGAGAATACAGTTTGTCGCAGCTTGCTCCGAGCAATTAAAGAAGGAAAAATGTCTACAGGCAGTAGGGGTTGCAGGGAAACTTTTTAAAAAAATCTGTCAATGTATTCTTGAAAGACAAAAAAAAAACGTAATCTTTTCCGTCGTCCTCCCGTGGCTTAACATACTCGTAATGAGATGAGATGATACAGATAGTATATAATAGTATAGTATATTATATGTGCCTAGCTAATTTTAAAACTGTTGTCATTTCGTCTGTGGTCAAAGCGCGTTTTCCTATTTCATGTCAATGAACATTTTTCCGCATGTCTACGTGATGTTATTGGGTCGCTGACAAATTTACAAGGATATAATAGTCCCTATAGTACTTTGAGACTGTATAGGAGAAGAAAAAAAAGAGTGATTATAGGATGTCATCTATTTCAAGCTCTTGATTTATGTGGCTTTTTTTCTGTATTCACTCATTTTCAATGGATGTCAGCAGGTAGATTTGTTTTGACAGGGTTTTATCATTTCCTACTTTTCACGAAATAGTTTACTCACACAGAATTTTATACTATTTTTCTTTGGTTTTATGCTAGAGAGAACAAAATCGTGGTGCTTTTTATTTCACAAGAGTTTTCTTTCGCTAACCCTGACGTGTAATCTTGATTTATTTGGTTGGTAAAAGGGGATTTAGGAGTGAACTTGATTGAAGACTCAATATATTGTCAGTATTGTTGGTTAAAATAGGCTGTTGAGTCGTACACACTATAGATGAACCTATTGGTGACATTGCAATTAAAACATCTCTTGCTCTAACCGAGGGAATGAACTAAATACAGAATGCTATGAGTAGAGAAAAGGGACTAGGAAGATGAAAGGTGCTCCCTCCCTATGTAAATAGTACTATAACATGATACCCGGTACCCGGTGTGACTCTGAACGAAAACTCTTCACGGTCTTTTTATGGGCTCGCTCATTATCTTCGTTTTTTCTAATGTTATTATGTTTTTTTGGTAGAATTTGAATTCTGAAGATGAGTTCATAGCTGCAAAGGATTCATGTTGATCATCTTCTAAAAGCTTGTTAACTTCATATCGCATGAGTTTGCAATTTTCAATTTTTACTTGTAAAAATGGTGTTTGTACATCATTTATGAGTTTTTAAAGTAGAGTTCTTTAAACTACGGTTCATGCAAGTGTTCAGGAGTGGTATTTGAGGAAAAAAGGAGAAATATAATTTTTTTAAAAGACTTTTCACCTCGACACGATAAAAACTGGTATTTACACTTTTAAAAATGGGTGAGCGATGGGATCACCAATTTTTCATAATATGCAACATATATTTGCATTCTCATCGAATTAAGTCATTCCTCAGGATGATTATACATAACTGAATATAAGCGACAACCTTCTTATTTTGGCTTTTTTTTTTTGAAAAAAAAAAAAATCGTTGCAAGCTCTCAGGCACGAGTGTAACCCGACTGCTGAAGGTGGGGCAGTTGGCAATTTTAAAAAACTATTATTGTCACATTAAAAAATCAACCTTCAAAAAATATGTGTGGATTTTTGGTAGCAAAATGTTAAAATATTCGAAGGCTGGCATTATAGTTCATTCAAATAAAAAATGTTTACTCATTTTGCTTTTAAAATACACCTGCGACAGGTGAGTAGGTATGAGAAATAGTCACACAGGAGCAGATGAATATTTACACGTGGTAGGTAGGGAACAGCATTTGATATCATTCAGAGTTATGGGATTTTGGAAGCAGTTGCCGATGAGGACGAACGCTGTAACTGCTGTCAATTTTGTATTGATTGTTGCTAAATTATGAAAATGGGTTAGTAAGGTATGCACACAGGTCCTTTTCATAATTACATTCCTTGTTGTGAGGTGCAGCAGATGGGAATTAATTTGCAATGGTCATTGCGGTAAAGGCTTTTGATGAACAGTCATGTAGTATGGTGAATAGGTAAGATAGATGACCAAACTGTACCTAAATGACGAATCCTTTTCGTATCAAACCCAAACTGTGTTCTCATTCATGTTGATCAGAGAAGGTGGTGTCAACGTTGGATAGTTTTGATGGAATTTATGTGACCGTGATTCTCTGCTGGTGTCATAATAAGCATGCCTATCTATTATTTAACATCATTTAAATCAATTTTTTAATAATTTTAAACTTGGTCAATGTGAAAACATCGACGAGCATCTTTTCTTTTGCGCATAAGTCATGAATGAATTAAAAACAATAAATTGAATTGTCCTTTAGGACTACAGCTCTCTCAAGAAATTCATTGAAAAAAGGGAGAACAGTACATTTTATGCAATGGCAGCGTTAAATGAACATAATTCAACTGGTTTTTCTAGCTAATGACATATTTCGTATAGATAAATAGTCATAATATTAACTCGCTTGATTGGCTTTTAATTGACATGCTAGAATGAGGGACTATAATTTTACCAAAAAATAAAACAAACGTCGACGTATCTGTTTTCAATGAGGTATGCATGCCCGTACCAAATCATTGTTTGCAGCCAATTAACTGCATTTCAAAGATTTCTTAGTGTCAGGAACGCGCTCAGCGTCTCCCTGAGCGGAGATCTTTCCGCTGCAAAATTTCACAGAATAAGGTTGACCTTACCTATAACACGATTAGGTATCTATAATCCATTAAATTCACGCGGTTTTAGTTCTTTTCGCTAATTTTCTCACTTAATCCCTTTTGTTACGTCTATTTTGTCAACACTTTAAACTTCCGATTCAACGATGCGGGCATCCTTCATTGCAAATTAGGTTCACCCCTTTTGTTTTTTGTAAGAAAAAAAAATAACATGCATAATCTTACATTGTGGTTAGTTAACCTGCCAATTAGTACTAAACCGATAAGCTCACGTCCCGATGATGTAATCCAGCTTACCTTAAACAGGTTTAAAGCTTTATCCGTTTAATTTATAATAGTCATAATTTTCTGCGAACCCTTTTTTGTGTGCGATAAGACAAAAAGCGAAAATGATTGAGAAATTATGACAAAAGCATGTGTCTCAAAACGCTTTCGCGCAAGTTACGAAACAAGATCCATAAATATTTAACAATACAAAAACATTTGTTGTATTCAGTATTGGCGATCAGTTATAATTCTGGCTGTTTAAATTCCTTTTATTGCCGATTTTACAGCTTACGTTTTTTTGCAAGTTGGTCCATACAAGTACAACCTGGTACTGCCTGTACAGCCATTTTTATTTATTTATTTCATGTCACTATAAATTAAAGAAAATCATCAGATTATTAAGAAAAACGCGTTAAAATATAATGGTAGATGGTGTGATTATCAAATCGATTGATTTGTCCATCAGGACATGCCCCATACCTAAACGAGACAAGTGTACGCTTCACTTTATGGGAAACGTACGTGATTTGAATCTCGAAAATCAAAAAAGGCAAAGTATCAAAAAAAATGTCCATTAAAGATGTTAACCATGTTTGTTTTCTTATTACGCTTTACCAGTTTGGAGCGTGGTGCACCCAACTCTAGCTCGTGCTTACTGAACCAAAAACTGCAAATGTTGAACTGTTGCATCGAGAAAAAGCTAGCTCGGGCTGAGAAGGAAAACGAGAAGAACAACGGGCCAGAGGATCCTGACGCAATGGAAGTTGAAGAAGGTACTGAATACGCAATAAAACACAAAAATTTCTAAATCGCAGGAAATTGTGTATTTGTCTAGAAAGTGGTAGTGCACTTGACGCATTGTAAATAAATTTTAATCCTTAAGAAAATTTGTAGACGTGTAGAATGTATAGTATCAGGTATAAGGCCAGATTTTTGACGAATTTTTTTACCATGAAATTGGCAAAACTTGTAGACAAGTGGTACCGTCAAGTATTCAGATTTTTTATGGCTATTGTCCGTCAAGTCTTTAATTGAGAATAGTGATGCATGAACGGCTGATGACGCTCTCATTTTTTTGATAGTACTTTTGTCCCGTCGGAAGATATCATTATCTTTCTATTCATTGTTCAATTACCTGAACCAAGTTAGCAGATGCTTCAATGACCAGTCGTTCTCTAGTGCAGATCATTTAACATTTCAATCTTGTCACTTGGTCGTAACTTTCATTGATGGATTTTCTGAGAAAATACAATAGAAGAAGAAAATGATTTTTATATGATTGAAACCAGCGTGAGTCTGTATGCAAGAGATGGAGAACAGTTACGATTTTGTTCGTATGTAAAAGAAATCTCCATAAAAAATTAATTCACGCTGGTTTTATACAGTGAACACTAGTGCACAATTAAACGTTGAAATCGATAGGTTCCATTAGTCAGAAACATGAATGCGGGGTTGATTCAACAAACGATAATGGCTGATTGCGTAATCTTCGATGACATATGGAACACGTAATGATCACTTAAGAAGGGATCGTTAAAAAAAAGTGTGTAGAACGCACCTGCACCCTTTCTAGGCTTTCTGCGAATAAATAGCGATTTGCATCGAAAGTCATAAGTCTAAAAATATATAAAATACTTCTTTTCGCAGAGAGCGATGACGAAGATGAATTTTTTGATTGCGATGATGATGACACCGCAAACCCCACTGGGAGTAGTGGTACTGCAGTACAACTGAAGCCGACAGGGCGCTTGCGAAAGTGTGGGAGGCTTCGGTTGTTAAAAACTGGGGAGCCTATGTACATTCCTATTACTCAGGTAAAAAAAAACACTATTCTTTGAGTTTTCACTGTTTTTAGGGGTGAAGAGCACAAAAATTACGAAATATGGTTTGAAATTAACGGATTTGAAATTGAAATTTGAGGACCCTGCACCATTAACGGAGGATGTAGTTGAAGAACAAGCGAAAATTTTGGTTGAACTTGGGAACGATGCGGAGGGAAGTGAGCTGCGTGCCAAAATGATGAGCGCATCACTTCTCTCAGACATGGAGGCTTTCAAGGTCAGTGATTTTATTAAAGATTTGTTTTTTTATGAATAATGAAATCAAGCTTAGAGAGAGGAGGTACTAGTCAGTAGGACGTACGTACAAGTTTTTGTTTATTGTAGATTAAAGATGCCTGATAGGGATTATGAAATTATGATTAGATAATCTGAAGTCATAATCTCTGGCATCAATTTGTAAGGCAGTGGTAGCACCGGTTCTAACGGCAATATTTAGATGGGTCATGTGTATAAAGAGCAGTAAATGTCATTTGTGTATGATTTACTTACAGCTTGTATGATTACAGCTTTGTAATTGTGTTCGGTAATTGTGGGTTTTTTGTTTTAACTAAACCGTTCGTTGTTCTTCTTCTTGTTTTCTAGGCAGCTAACCCTGGGGCAACGCTAGAAGACTTTGTAAGATGGTATTCACCACGAGACTGGATTGAGCATGAAGAAACTGACAAGTATGGAAGCAAAACGGGAGAGCTGAGCTCGAGGATGAAGGTCCCTGGAAATTTATGGATCGATGTGTGGTCCACGGCAAATCCCGTTCCCGTGAGACGTCAGAAGCGGTTGTTTGATGATACACGAGAGGCAGAAAAGGTACTCCATTGGCTGGGGAATCAAAGTATTGGAGAAATCTGTCAGTTGCTCTTTCCATGTCTCATACATTCGGCGAGTTTGAAAGTAATAGAGGAAGTGGATAATCTACCAGTCGAGTACCAACTGCCAGCTACCTTGCCCCAGCTTGTGTCCCAATTTACCCGTTGTTTCGGCCATGGTTGCAATTTGAGCGATACGAACGCTTCGAAAAATCAAGTTATGTCTCTACTTTCAAAATGTGAAATTGAGCTAACCCAAATTCGCTCCTTCCAGCATAAATTCCCGTACGTGGGTGTAGAAAAAATCATGGAAAGTAAAAGAACAAATCCTGAAACGCACGGGCCAGAGTTACTTCCCAAGTATATAAAAATTGATGGCGGCTATAGATCAGATATAGGCAAAACTATTAAAGAAATATTTGTAAAGGAGCAGTCTGTTAACCATTTGGTAGAATCCGAAAACGAATTCAAATTTGCAAAGCCCAACAAACGAGTATTCATACTGAAATATATTCCTCCAAAATCAATAGCCGCTGAGTCGGTTGGATATCTATGTCTTCCACAGAGGATGAGCTGCATGCTTAAAGAAGATCTTTTCGTGTGTGCAGGAACATTCTCTTTGAGAACAGATTTAGGATAGGTTTCACCTCTTCAAATCAATTCTAGAGTGCTATTCTCGAGAGCTCAACACGACGGATAAGCTGATATTATAAGTGATGCTGGTTTTTTTTTTTGCTTGTTGCATATAATTTTCTAAATAAACCCTCTTACATCTTGCCTGAAACATCCCGGCCAACTCCTTGTCTACTGTATGCCTTACAAAACACCAAGAACGTGCAATTATTAGCGAACTGCTTACTTGGTCAAACATTCTTTAGATTATCTTTCAAAAATATGATTACAACTATATGTAAAAATATATAATTTTGCAAGAACCACAATTGTGATAAAAATATGCACACCTATAAAATATTCATTCTATCCATATAAATGAGAATAAAATACTTCCATGCTTTAAATATATTTTATTCTCTGGTTGATTTCATGCGTAGTTCATCAAATTGAGTCGACAATCATCCAGCTTAATACCTCTTCTGTATTGTGTAATGGAACGAAGGCATTTTATTTTAATCCATTTTAAACGATTTTTTCAAGAAATACAATGTAGATTGATATAATATCTAATGTAATATAACCATGTTGTTCTATGGTGTCTATAACCATTCACATAACATGTTCATATTCAACTATTATATCATTTATGAGTACACAATTGAGAGTAGTAATAAGAGATTTAACAGTTTTTTTAAACTAAATACACGAGACGAACAAGATACGATGTATAGCAAATTTTGGCATTACAGTTTTCATCTTTTTGTTGTGTGGTAATGTTGTTGGAGTCCGCGTCATAACACAAAATTTACAACAGTACTACGTTTGCTAATTTTTTTTTTCACTTCTCCCCTGACTTTTCTTCTACACAAAAAAACAGTTAGCAAAGATAAAACAAATAAGAATACAATATAACATGCAAAAGGTAAGTTTTATAGTAAGTAGTAAACTTTTTCCCTATGATTTTTAGCACTCTTTTGATTTCTCCGTCTTGTTTTGTTATAGGTGCAAACTTTCTAATCAGCAATAATTAGTGTTTTTTCATCGTAAAACATGCTGGATAGTAGTGTGTGTATACGTTTACTTATATCTAAATAGTCTTATGAAAGAATATAAATAGTTTTGATTGTAATCATCAATATTTGTTTCTCTTCATCTCGACGATTTTCACCTCTCTCATCTTTCCTCGTTTTTTCAATATTTCTTGCCGATGAGTTTTTTTCATATTCACTTTCTCTCGGAATTGTAAAATATTATTTTGTTCATTATAAAACAATAACTCAATCTCTTACAGACTATTATTCAATACCATGTTCACACCTGATATGCTCCCTTTCATACACCCTTCCAAACCCGAAAACTTATTTTTATATAAAATCATGGCAAACATTTTATAGCAATTTCTTAACATTATGACCCAAGTAAATGGCAAATTGGCAAACCACTTTGGTATATAAGTTGTTATTTTGGCTATAATAATATCAGTGAAGTTATTGTTCTTAAATATTCCGAGAAAAAACATATCAAGTCACAGAAAATCTGTTTTTTCATCCTCACTTGGATAAAAGTGATCTTTAAAAAAAACTCTGAATAAGATTACATATGTCATTACCGTTAAATGTGCGAATAGTTCTCTTTCTGTTCTCTTTCTAGCTGCGCCTGTCACAGTTTACAGCAGTATTTAAACCAACTTGTACACCTATTTAACATCGGGTTGCTTTTACTCCTTGATAATTAGATGATGTCAACTTGAAACTTAGCTCGTTTATGGAGTTTAGTTAACGGTTTATATATTCAGTTAAAATCACAATCTTGTTTCTATTAGCCTACAACTACGATGAACAATAGAATTATACAGATGTTATCATCATATATTACAATTATCTACATATATGCACAAGTCAGAATGGTTTATTCACAAGGCCACTGTTGTTGCATATAATCGGTCAGGTTGATGAAAAAGAATACGCTCTTAGTAGTAATAATAGGTCTTCTCGAGTCAGATCACTATAAAAAATTTCACTGAAAAAATTCTTGAGAAGACTGGATCAAAAAACACGCACCTCAAAATACAGCGACAGGTGCAGTACCTACATCGAATACCTTACAATGAGCTGATTTATTGCCGAACAATGCGGCAATAAAAAAATCTTTAACTATAACTTAATAGAACTTGAATGTTGTCATTAACAAGGGAAAACAAAACGAAACATATATACATTGGAAACGCTGGCCAGCGATAAGTTTGAGAAAGGTTGTCAGTGAACTAGAAACCACTCAGGACCTTCGATAAAGAACGAAGGGTGTTGCAAAAAAATGATATCGACAAGGGAAAAGTTATAAAAACACGCGTCGTTTTCTAATAACAACCTCTATTACCTATGATTGAAATGACTAAATCTTTAAAGCTTCAACGGTTACACTGCGAACGCTTTTCTCCTGAGGAAAATCGCTTATTCGCTCCCCTTTCTCACTGACTAGAAGACTCATGTCATGACATGTGTGAAATGTCAAAAATGTACAAACTATCTTATGGCTCAACCCGGCAAGCCTATACTTTAAGTATCTTAAAATAAAGGTATAAAACAATTCTTACAAAGGGGTAAACTCTGCAGAAAATACAGAGTCGTGAAGAGCGAACACGAGACGGATGCAAAATTTTACGACAAACTGGCCAAAATAAGTGTTCATCGCGAAAATTAGAAGATAAAAAAATCATGAAACCATGATAAAAGAAAGCCTGACAATATAATATGATTGGCTATTTGAAAGCAGTGAAAGCATCAGCAATATGACAAGTCAAAAGGCATTTCAAACCAAGACAGATTCGCAAAAATCAACTTTATATATTTCTTTTATCAGGTCCATAGATGCGCACTAACTGAATAACTCGATATGAGTGAGACGATAATCAAGTAATAGATAACCAGTTTATTATAAATCTGAAAACCACCACTTTTGTCTGGGGGGTACATAGGAATTAAATACAATGTGGAAATAACAACTGGCTACATCTCAACGATGATTATTGCACACAATTTTCGGAGCAATAAACAACTTTTTGGAAAACTCCGACTAAAAAATATGAGAAGTGAGCTATAGGCAAATTGAGCTAGGTAAATCAGAAGTATTAGCGCTCTACAGAAACCGTGCGGAGATTCATCGGTTCAAGTCTAAAGTGACTTGCACAAACCCCTCGACTCTTTCTGTACAAAATCCAGTTTACAGCCCTTTAAGCAGACAAAATGAACTGTCAGAAAACCTTAAGATAGTCAACGGCAGTGTAACTTCTGCCGCGTCGAAAAAGTATACTCCAGTCATTTGTGAAATTGTTTTTTCTAAGCCTAATCCTAACTACTGAAAATCTCCCAACAAAATTATGTTGGCAGCCAAAATTACGCGTACTTCCTTTGCATCATTGCAAAAACAAAAAAAAATCTGCCAAAAAGATTTATATAAATCAACCAGCAGACAGGGTTTTTTCCTTTACTCGGATAAAAAAAAGTAAAATGAACACAATTTGCGTAAGTGAACGTACTGTACTGTTAAGAAATAAATTTACTGGAAAGTCCTTGAGGAAATTTCAAATTACTGGGTAATTATGGGCTATATAGCATTAAAATAAGCATTTTGTTTTTAGTGAATAACATATACCTATTGGCAGTACGTTTGCTATTTTTCCCAACTTATCTGGCAACTGAATATGCACATTCTAATTATTAATTAAGACAAGTATCTTTTTACCCTATCATCACTCTGCCTTAAAAATCAAAGAGTTTAAACTACTCACGTATAGCAGTGTATCCGCAGAATGTCATGAAACTGTTGTAATGCAAAACTAGTAAAAATGACCGGATTATTCTCTTTCTCTGGAGAATGTGTTATTTTTCTTGAGATGGATCAACAATACGACAAAAATGATGAGTTCAGATCGGTGGTGAATGATAAACAAAATGCCAACAACAAACATTACCTGAATAATTATAAGCCATACATCATCGACATCGTGATTGGTTTTTTTTTTCTTGGATGGAGTTATCAAAAAGGTAACTTAAATATTTACAAAATCTTAAACATCCTACAACACAAAAAATCTGTTTTTTTTCTTCAGTTACCTCTACATAACGCTCAACTCTTTGACCTGTATTGGGTAGTAAAAACTAATTTGATACTTTCACTGAAATTCGTTTCCAGCAAATAAAAGAGAAAACTTGTAAAAAGGTGATTTCCGTTTCAAATACTTTATGTACGAGCATTAATTACAAATGGGTTTCATAAGCTATCAATTTAGCATAGAACTAACTGACGAACAATTAACTTGATGCTAGTATGCTGAATCAGCTCGACTATGTTCTACAAAAACCGAGGTCTCTCTTGGTAGTGATGAAGAGAAAATAATGCGGTGAAAAGTGATAGACTGGATGATACAAAGAAACGAGAACATAACGTTAAATAAACAAACTTTATGCAGCATTTGTCTTTTGTTTTTTCAGTTTTTTTAATAAAAAGCGTTTTGGCCTATGTGAAAAGTGCAACTTTGATCTGCTCCCACTTCAAATAGACAGGTGGAGATAATTTTTGTGAGGAGCGGTCGGGATAGGTATCTCCATTAGTAAAAGCAAATTATAAAATTGGCGTGGTCCATATGTTGTGCAGGATGACAAGCTTTGCGCTCATACTTTCTACAATTTTAAAAAAGGTACTCGTGATTATCCTGAACTTTCATGAGCTAAATATCGTTGTTTTCAAACCGTTTCCTCTTCCCGATTTGTCGACAAAAGGAAAGACGATGACAATGAATGAAGCCTAACACCCATCCACTAAATCATTTTGATTGATTGCCATTGTGCCTTCTTAAACTAACTGTGATTGAAACTGTGGTTCAGTGTGATGTGAAAGCACGTTTCCAGTAGCAATTACTGACTCAAATGTTATATAAAATATTTCCAGATGATGACTATGAGAGAGGGAACAAAGCAAAGTCTTTGAGAACACTGACCAATAACTATATGAAAAGCGCAACTGACTTCGGGTCAAAATCTCTTATCAAAAGGTGTACACAACCCGAATCCAAATGCCCAGAAAAATAAGATTTTTTTTCTTCTCTTTGTCTACGTATCCATTATCATTATAAAGATTTTTTAAACTCTTGATATATATAAAACAGATTTAAGTAATAATCATCATGTAAGGAGCTGGAGAAATAGGATAGCCAGGGATAAGTTGATTAGCACCACTAACACCATAAGCTTTTGACGTGACAACCAATTCTGAAAAAAAGAAAGACATAAAATTGATGAGAAAAAAAAACCGACTATGCCTGTTGTACAGCACTTGATTTCTTGACCATAGGCCATTTCCGGTTTATCCTCTTACCTTTACATCTGGATTGAGCAAGTACAAAAGTGGATTGGCTTTGTATCTTTCCGCCTCTTCCTGCATTCGATGCAACTCTTGTCTCCGAGCAGACCCTAGAGCAGCCAGTTCTTCTCTTGGGATTCCTCCCGCTGCTCTAGGTAGAGTTACCGCATCGGGAAGACTCTTTTTCCTCTGGGGTACGCCGCCACCACCACCACCACCGCCTCCTCCACCACCTCCGGAAATCTGTCACAAAAAACAAACGATTCTTTATGTACTGTCCTGTTTCTTTATTTTCTTCTACTTAATGCTCTCAAGTTGTAAGCTCACGTGTTTCCCTTTCACCTGTTGCATAAAATAATTAAAGTCTTCATAACTGTATGACCTATGCATAATATCTGTTCAATCCGCAAGCACGGTAACTTTTTACGATGACAGAATAATATACGTGCACATAATAAACCTGACCTCACTGAGGGTTTTTCGCCCAATCAACTTGAACGAGATTTTGGCTTGTTTCGCTTAACACATATATTCTCAAAGTAAGCATGTTTCTCGCAACAAACACCAGCCAGAGAGATAAGCGTTTTTCCTACACGTTTGCTGCCTTGTGCTCAGGCATACTTGATAGTACCACCATTTTAAAAATCCTTTTCGTTAATTTCTCTCGATAAAAACCAGCCTTGGTCTATATTACCAACCACATATATTCCCCTCCTTTTAAAAGCATGTCAATTGAAAGATCGGCCCTGACGGCATTTTGGCAACTGTTGTTTTCTCACTGTAATCCTATAACATTCTCCTCCCTTGCCTTCACACTTTTTGTCTTGATGTGATGCTGATGCAATATAGTACAACATTTTATGTTACAAACTGGCACCAAACAAATCCTCATGAGTTTTCCACAAGGTGTCGTTTTTTATTCTCTTCTCATGTCGCATTTTTCTTTTCTGTTCTACTCGTCGTAGCATTGAAGTATTTCAATTTTAAAACAACAAAATACCAACCTGCAGCCATAATAGCACACCTAAAAAACATTAATTTTTCAAAAAATAAAAATAATTTCACATTAATTGCCCTCAACGTTTCTATTCAGGATGCTCACAGGGAAAAGTTGTTGTGTCTTTGTCTACCCCTTTGTGATTTCTCGGATCAAATCATCAATCTGTTTACTTTTAGATTTTTGTTGAAAAATGTATACTCTGATAAAAAATAAATAAAGTGCAAACACGTTTGACTTGGTATGTGCCATGAGCTTTAAAACACAAGGCCGAGAGCATTTCGATATAATGCTACGAGACTCGGATTTTATAGGCCGGATATACTAGACATCATCGACTCTAGCATTTCCTCGAAACCGGCAGTCGTTATATTGTCTATACATTTCACTTCCATTACAATATTTTCCATGCTTTTCCTCTATCACTTGGAAGCGTTGCCAAAACCTGTTCGCTGTTTGGTTTTAGTTATAAACAGCCTTACTGACTATCGGATACCATCTATGCATGCAAAAAAAAAAGCAGTTTCATAAGCTAATTTTTAAACGCCAAGACGCGATAAAGAAGCCTTCGGGTAAGTAATGATGACACGCTTACTTGAAGAATGAGCATCCAAGTCATTTTTCTTGAACGTGCTTGGCTCTCTCTAAGTATAACCATTTTTTTTTTTTGCGGAAAAAAATATCAGCAATTACTATCCTGATATCTATAATGATTTGGGGATGCGTATCTCACAAACGAATATGCCGTGAATCCCAGCTGGGGAAACCTTTTAAAAATAATTTTTAGTCTGATGAGTTACATATTTTTTTTCAAGGCAAAGTGCAATGATTCATTCACATCTTCTCTAATTCCTCTCTCCTGGAAACTTTAAATGGTCAAGCTCTGGCTTGTAAACGATCCTGGTTAAGGTTAAACGTGTATAGCTTAATGAGCATCAAAAAGTAATCAGAAAAGGTAAGACGCAAAGACGAACGGTGATAGAGTCCAGAGTGATTGATTAGTTTAGTAGAATTTACATTGTCATTGGTTCATTGAGAGAACGGAAGAGAAATACTCTGGTATGAATAGGTAAATATTGCGTTCACTTTGTGTGACATGGTGTTTGAAGCACTTGAAAAAGCTTTTTTCTCTGATGTCATGCGTTGAGTGCAATGAATGTTTTTTGAATGAATGCCTAGGCGTGTTAGCGACAGTGAGTGTTTTGCAAAGCAAAATATTTTCTCGCTGAGTATCATCCTGAATAAGACAACATGGGGAGTTATAAATAGGCCTTGAGCAAAAAGGATCCGCAATGATGATGCTTTCTTTCCCATTCATGGCTTTGTTTAAAGAGAAGGATGAGTAATTTGGAGTTTTTTTGAGATGAGGTTAGGCTGTATTGACGTTACATTGTTATGTGTGGTGATGTAAGCGGATATGATGCGAAATGTGACTGAGCGGATGATGAAACAAGAGGGGAAGTGTATAGCTGACAGTGACTTGAGTTGAAAAGGTTGACTAGATGAAAATAATATGAAGTGAAAGATTTATGGAGAAAATAATGGCTTACCTTTGGCATCGGAGTAGGTTTCGGTGCTGCTACCTGTGGTTTTAGGAACAAGGACTCAGTACGCTTAGGTGTAGAATATGGAACAGTAGGAATATCTTGAGCGAAGCCACCACCAGCGCCTCTATGTCGTAACGTGGCGTCCATCCAAGGAGGTAGCACCACCACTAACATTCACACTTTCATTCATATCAAACTCTGGACTAACAAATCGTGATGGGGTTTCACCACGCCGGGGAGCGGGAGTGGTGTCCATCTGGAGAAAGGCGTCAAGTGCTGGGTTACTCGCTCCTCGGGGTCCCATCGACGTTGACTCCATGAGCTGAGGAGTTCGTTGTCGTGACTGAGCACGGGAATGGGGATTAGGATTGAGTTCAGGAGTTCGGCCACGTGTCCTCGAGGCGTCCCGTCCGTATCTGTCCATCGAGCTACCTCTACTTGGGGGTCTTTTATAATGGTCGAAATGATCACTCATGGCTTGTTGGAAGCTGGTGCTGTTGGAAGGATTCATTTGTCGTTGCTGTTGCTGCTGTTGGGCAGGCATTTGACTCCTTCGGAAAGGATCGCGACCCCTGTCTTGTGCTGACATGAAGCCTGGCACATTTCCCATGTCCATTGTTCCGGAATGTGGAGCCGAGTCCATGTGTGCAATGGAAGTATTCCTCAAACCTGAACTCTGATTCATTCCCAGTTTGCTTGGCTCATTACTAATATCCATTGGTTGGGGTCCTAATCGGGGAGGGGGAGGAGGTCCGTATAATCCACTGGGTTCATTCAATCCACGGTTCGGGTAGGAGGAGTGTTGTTGCAAGGAAGCATGGCTGTACTGGGAGGTGTCTGGAGGAATTTGAGAGGTCATGGAAGCACTATCCAGGCGGTCTGGAATTTGAGGGCGAAGTGAATATGGTGACAACGATGACATATAATTGGGAGGTTCTTCAAATCGAGGAGGCTCAAGAGGTTCACGGCCGCCCAATGAGAGACCTGGACGAGATGACGGTTGAGAGGTAGGTGGGGCAACTGGAGTAGTAAATTTACTGAGATCTGGAGGAGGAGCAGGAAGATGGCGAGGTGGACGACCACCTATATCAGCTCCTGCAAAGTTGTCACATCAAAATTAGGAATTAAAAAAAAACACGCAATGTGTATGCAAGTTGTTTGTATCCAATTTAACGAAACCCGACCGTCAGCAAATACCTAAAATTACTACTACGTATTCGCTGTGGACAGACTACTTCCCGGGCGTTTATGATCAGTACATAACCAAATGCATTTTTATGGTCGCAAGCACCTCGCCTGTAATTTTTATACCAAATCAAAATATATTTTCATAATCCGTCCATTATAATCTCAATTCTATTTTTTCAGACATTCAATGAGATAATGACTGTTGGATGAAATCTACGTAAATGGATGGAAGGCGGACAATTTTCAAGTAAAGAATAACGGAACTAAGGGTACAAGTCGACATATGTACGTACATAAACGAACCGAGTATGTAGTTACGAACAAGTGAAAGTTGAATTGAAGAAAGAACACATTTAACTTTTTAACGCACTGGACAACAATACTTTTTGGTGTAAAAATGCCGTAGAAAAAGAAACAGTATTTCATACCTGGTTGAAGGAAGTCAGGAGCCAGTTCTTTCGCTATAAGCCGAGCCACTTCTGAGTCTTCTCTTGCATTAACTGCTGAAATATCCGCTTGTTCTGCTTTACCCCGTGCAGTTGCAGTCCTACAAACCAAGATTATTACCGTAATTATTTCCAGCAATCTGAGATCTAATCCGTGCCCCCATGAACACATTCATTTTTTCCACATAACAATTAACCATGTTCAATGTTGTTTATCTTTTGGATAACATCATAAAATCCATCTGTTTTCATACTTCGGATTTCCTCACATCATCTCCTCTTTATCAATCGCTCGGAAGCGAAAGAAAAAAAAAGTCTATCAACAAGCTTTTTATTATTACGCCAGACCATATCAATTTCGAATGAGCCGCAGACGTTTTTTTCTTTAACTGAGGATAATCTCGGTCTGAAAAGGAATCTACGAAGCTGTACCACACCTTCTCCAGCGGTTGCATGCATTAGAGAGAGAGAGGCGTGTTGTTCAATTTTGGGAAGAAAATATGTAATGATAATGTACGTGAGCCATTAAATAGTAATCCGTGTAAAGCCATCCTGATAGATTGGATGTTGTGAGAGGGTACACACCTGGAAATGGCAATGTCGGCCTTTTGCAGAGCAATTTTGGAAGCTCTTTGTGCAGCATTCACAGCAGCGTCAATCCTCTCTCGAAACTTGGCTGATCGGATGAGGAACAGATGCTTTTTCTTTTGGGATGTTATCAGAACATTGTTCTTGTATTTTCCTTCTTCCTGGGAGCCATCTCGGAACGTGGTCACGCCATAGCCGTACTTCTTATTGTTGTACCATTCCCCCTCGTACTTGAGACCGTCGGAGCGCTCGCTGATCCCAAAACCGCTTCGTTTATCGTTCTTCCATTCCCCCATATACGTTTCCGTCACATTTGCATCCATCTGCTCATCCTGAGAAATAAAAAGGGAAAGATGGCCACCGATAAAAAACAGGAGTGAAAATGTAATCATCATAAAACACGTTCATAAATACATTATTCATAGGAATTCATCTTTCGAGAAAGCAGTCATAAACAATGCATATCCCCGAGTTCATCTTGAGATAGTTGAGCAAAAATTGTTTGGGGGAGAGACAACATTCATCGCAGTTTTCTAATGGAGCTGCTAAGGAGAAAGCTTTTTGAATGGATTGATTCTGGTGATTTGCTCGTAGGCTCAGATAAGAATCATAATGCGTCTGTTTCATATTCAAACTCCCATAGCTTTTCTTTCTCTTGAAAGGAAAATATATATTCTGGCTGGTTCACTAGTCACTATTCAAATTAATATTTGCCTTTATTATTAGGCTGTCAAAATGAATTTTGTTAATAGTTGTTACATTCTACGCACAAAAAGCTGCTACAAAGATAGCATATACAAATTTTCTTTACATGTTTGACCTCGGCAAAAATAACTCTCAAATATACAACGTACTGTAAAAGCTGTTCCAGACTGACATCACTAAATTTGCGGGTTCCTATTCCGTTTTCTTAATCAACTTAATTCAGGCGAATATTTTTATCATATATCTTTTTTACAAATTCTGGACGCTCTCTAATTCTGTATTAGATATTCATCTCACATTTTCACATAACCTCATGTCATACTTCCAACAGTAAGCATATTTTTATTTTTTTACGTCATCCAATCACCGTCGGCGCCTCTGATACAAACGGAGGATGCGTTTCTCCTCTACCAAAATACGTAAATACGCAAGGCTCTATTTTTCCGACAATCTCTACCTTTATAAGGAGCTCATTTCTCATAGGCAGGTAAAAAACTGAGCAATTTTAGTAAGCCTAATAATTCAAACCATCTTTTAGTCTCTACGGCTCAAGGCACTTTTATATTTTACAAAATATATTAACTATTCATTTTGTACAAGAATCCTATCTTGAATCCGTTACACAATAACAAAGTGCCCCAAATTCTCTCTTGGAGTATGAAAGGAAATGCTGAAGGATACCTGTTTTCTCTCGTAAAAAATCACCCTATCGCGTTCCTATTTGCTTGCAAAACGGAAACTTTCTTTGAATATAAGCTGAATATTATAAGAAGGGGAAAAGTCTGTCATTGGAAATGTTTCTAGAGAGGCTTACCTCTACTACAAAAGAAGCATTCGAGTCAGTGTGATGAGATCCGGAAGTAACGGCTGACTGGGCTGAATCACTACTCATCCAAGATGTCGTGCTTCCTGTCGATCGAATACTCGAGTTTGTACCTCTTTTATCAAGATCTCCTGTACTTCGCTGTTTCCGCAGTTTGAGTCCCTGTACATGAATACAAAACGTCACCAACAAAGAAAAAATGTGTCATGAGTGCAATGTCACCACCAAGCCATCTTCTTCCATCAATGCGCAAACAAGACTTCCCGCAAAAACCGCTCTCTCTTCTTTATCTCGACCCAACACGGCGACCTTTCGAGAGGAAAAGGTGTGTGGGAATTGTATGAAAATACTAACAAAAAAGTGAGAAACTACGTGTCTATCACTGACTAAAGCTGTTGATAAGAAAAAAACTCTCAACTATCTCAATAAAGAGATTTCTATTGAATTTTTTCGTCGCGAGAATTTAAACAGGTTATGTGTATTATCTTTTGTGCATTCAAGTCAAAAGTCAAACTTTTTCTTCGAGAAAAGTTAACTTGCTACAAATTTTCTCTATTTTTTTGCCCGTTTTATTTATTGAATTCCTATCCATATGCATATCATAGCTGCTGCTGCTGCTACGAAAGGAAAACTTTCCATGAGGGATTCCATAATGGAATCTCATGATTAAAAAAGCCCCGTCAGTTTGGATTTTCTTTAGATATGAATGGCCAGTCTGGAATGAATAAATGAGAGCCCTGCTGTTTCTTCTAAGAAATTTAATCTATTGAATTGTTGGGGAATGCGGATCTATCTTGTTGAGACGGAAAACCTCCCTGAAGGAAAAAGCAGATGAGTTCTTATAAAATATTGACTACATTTGTAAATAGCAAAAAGTTAGAATGTCCACGAGTGGACTGAAGCGATATGTACAAAAAAAATCTACGTTCTGACACATCTATAAAACTAATGCAGGCTTGTCAAAACCACTTTTCGAAAACTTAGCAGCACAATACGTCATTTCGTTGGAAGTATAGGAATTGATCAGTGTTGAGTCCGTTACCTTGAGAAGTGAGTCTTTGAAATTACTGGATCGCTCACTTAACGATCTTCTTCTTGCTGGAGGCTCATCACTTATCGCTTTGAGAACGAAGCCTCCTCTGACATCGTCCATTCGTCGATCCCTACAGAAGCGGAGAACGAAAACAATATGAGAAGTAAATATAGTTAGTGAAATTGATACTATATTTAATTCGATGTGATACACACTCAAGCATTATAGAAGATTGCTGATTTTTTTTTCACATCAGCAACTTTTTTTAACGCACAAATACATAATTTGAGCTACAGACAAGCTTAAATATTGGGTAGTAGTGGAAAGAAAATAATGGGTAATTATATTATGTATCAAACTGCTTTCACCTTTCAGATGTGGGCTCTGCATTCTCACTCTTCAACGACGTCATTGATCCCGTTGGTGCCTTTGGACGGAAATGCGATGCCATGCCGAACGCGGCGCTTGTCCTCACTCCATATCCGTGTCTCAGTCCTCTTAGCCATTGACCTTGATACGTTCCTACATGACAAATCAAAGAATCCCTTTCAATTACCTACATTTATTTTAATTAGTACAACTTAGTTATGTAGGCATATGAGATAATTAATTGATTTTTTGGCTCTCGCAATCCTTATCTGTTTACTCACATAAAAGAGAGAATATACTTCAGGCGTTTCCCAAAAAACGCATTTTTCATTTGTTCTTCCATTTTGAGTTGCTTGAAACAACACGCTACTACTATTGCAATTAGATCAATTAACTTTGCGTGTATTTCAGAGTAGTAATTCCTAATGGATGTGAACGTGAAGCTGACTTGGACCGGGATATGAAATAATAGGAGCACTTCATCGAAAGTGAAAATGAATGCAACCATGTCAAAACTAGTTTTTACAAAAAAAAGAAGGTTATTCATAGAGATCGCTCGGGCTGAAAAAGCAAATTAGGAGAAAGTTGTTTTGCTCTTTGAATATGTAAAGAGGACTATCTCTCGCGCAGCTGGATGGGAAGGCAACTTTTTACTCTAATATAGAAGCTCTATAAATTGATTGTTTAGAAGCTGGAAGTTCACTCAGGTGAGAAGGCACGCAGTAAAATAGGTAAACTGAACATATATTTGAGAAAGTAACATTAAGTAGAAATGAAATTCTCCAAATATAAACTCCCCAATATATAGCGTTTGATAAAAAGCTACAAAGACAGGTATTGCATTGAATACATATTTTATTGTTTTGTAAATTGGGAGCAATTTGAGCATGTAAAATAATTTTACAGCTATCTCGACTTTCTCCAGCATCGCGATGAATACAAGTTGAATGCAGCTTTACAAAAATGCTGTTTTCAGCAGGTTAAGGAGAAAAAGGAATACAATAATAAACTTCCTGTTTCATCGTTGAACGCTCCTTGCTTGAATGAGTTATCACGCAGAGACCCCCCTCCCCACTTTAATGATATACTGGAGTAAGAACAGGTTAATTCGAGCATATTATGATAGTAACTCGATAAATTTGTCCATTATGGCGCTCCCGGTTTCATACTGACGCTATGCCTGTGAAAAATATATGTGTAACGATTTCTCTGACAAGAAGATAAAATACATCATCTCCAACTTGAGCAGAACGAAACTCATTCTTTCATTACTTTATCCGACATTGTTTCAATTTTTTTGCAACATTCAGACAAATCAATAAGACCTTTCTGGCTTTAAACTCGCTTTACTTTCTCCTAGTTAAAATGGAATAGAGAAGGTAAGTTAGATTCAAGCTGCTTTCTCCTCTGTGTGATCAAAGATACTGCTGAGTTATAATGGGTAGCAACTGTAGATATCTAATAATATTTCAGTCACCGCTTTTTATGAATTAGCTTCGTTGGAATTCTGGTCTGTCTCCTTTTGTCCATTGAAATCTGCTTACGACGTGCTTTGGACAAGAGGAAGACACATGGGAATTTGTACATCAAGCTATTCATCTGATCCAACTTCGGCGACAATGTTAAATCACATGTTCATTTCATTAGGATCTCTAATAAATTATTTTTTGGCTCCACGACCACCACTACATTAATTCCCTATTCATGCATGTTTCACTCGTCATCATTTTATAAACTAAGGGAGCCCCATTTTCTTCGTCT
>VICI01000297.1:0-44570 GCA_019593645.1 Akabosia matsudoensis
AGAGGACCTATAAAGCGACAATGAAACCAATCCGTGCATTACTCGTCAAGGCAGTTTCTATGATGTGGGACGGTGGAATGAACAAAATGATGATTACCATTCCAAATATTCAATAGTTTGTACACTCAAACCGTCCAAAATCTATTTGCATGGGTTGAAGCATTAAAACAGGTGCCATGCGCTTGGAGAGATTAAAATTGCCCGAAATATACCAAGTGAAAAAAGAATCAGACCAAACATAAAAAAAAACAAGTTGTTCGTTTAGGTAAAAAAGAGATGGGGCAACTCTAAACATTTCATGTCGGTAACCTTTTGGCAAACATTCTTTGCTGGATTGTTTCGTCTGACTGAGTTAGACCTTTTCGCTAACGTTTGATCAAGGTTTTTTGGTTTTTCTGAAATTATTTTCTCCTTCAATTCAAAAACTATGCTGCTCGTTTACAATTTTGTAAATGAATGCGATAATGAGACACAAGCCCCATATATCATGTTACTTTATTAGTCCAATTAAAAAAGAAATTAACTCGGGTGCACCAATTATATTTTGCTAACTTATTGTTAGTTTTTCGGCAATACATCCTGGTTGTGTAGAAACATGCAAGGAACAACTAATTCGCCATATATCCGTTGCTCATTGAACAGTTTCCACCCTGAATATTCATTTCCATCAAACAAGCGTAAACACGAGAAAGCCAGAAGCAGCATTTGGTGACATCTGTCAAGCTAGTTTTGACATATTATCCATCGCTCTATCGTTGTTACATCATCATCCCATCCTGCAGCGCGAGTATCTTTCGTTTTGTTGACAATGAACAAACTGTGTGTATGAAGTATAAAACTAATGCAGCAATACATTATCTTAATAGGGACGATTCATTCGGAAGATTTAGAAAATCTTCTTGCATTTTATTAGCTCCATCAATCATCGTTATTCTTCATTGTTATAAATGTTTTCTGTCAGTGCCCCCATAGTACAAGCTGAACAGTTTCATGAAGAATGTTAATTGGTTGACAGATATTTTGAAACCGAACAGTCTGCCAAAACTTTTGTCTCTGAGTTGTAAGCAGTGAAAACAAAGCGATAATTGAGAAATGACACATGAAATTTTGCCAATTGTGCATGATTTGATGCCTTTTCACCTTTGAAGACCATGAATTATGAATATACCTGAGCAGTTAATTTGTTATACTTGGTGGTCTCTCGAATGAATGATTTTTATAGACACGTACATCAAGCTCTATCAAGCTTGTGTATTTGCACTATTGTGCATGTTTACAATAAATACTACGTACGTGTTGTAATTAGTGAGGTGTACGTGCATAATAGTTTTGAGAAAGGGCAGTTTGCTGCAAACACTGTATGATTCCCAATTATACCATAAAGCCAATGTGATCACAATTTTTCATTCATTTAATAATTATCAACATAAACAAAAGATAAACGAATCAACAGTTCCGCAAACTAGATACGAAGCCAATGTTTGATTCCTCTTTTCAATCTCTCGTGAACTTTCGTTGAAATTGAGCCTATAGCGATTATACGAGTTACAGTCTGCAACACCACCGGTTTTGAAAATACAGGATTTCAGAGCAAAGTCAACCTTGCCGGGAGGAAATGGGCGTGAGTTGAGAACCACTTTAAGTACTCGTTTATCGGAGAAAATGGATGTTTAAAGTTGAAGCATCTCTTGAAAACCTTCTGATATGAGAAAATATTTTGATATTAAGTGTAAAAATAATGAAGAAGCTGATTTATAATTGCAAAAATGTACGGTACGTACGTTTCACCAATAAACAGGTATAGTTGCTTTGCTACTATAATTAACGCATGTGTGTGCGTCTGAGTCCAATGCGAGGATGATACCACTTTTCGGTAAAGCTTAGCATAGAGGTTAAATTAAATTATTTATGACACTACAAGTTATATTATTTCCTCTATAAATGTATCTCATACTTAAGCACCTACTTATTTTCTTATTTATGAAGATTCAATTACTTGATTCGTACTTCAACGATTATGCTCTGTCATACTCTATTATTGTTTTCTTTAGCTATTTAAGTAAATCAAGTTTTTCAACGACTTTCTCATAAAGACGGGCTCTAATTTGTGACTTCAGTAAGCTAACATGCAGTATTATTGAATTATAATCATGAACGTATATATTTACCGCCCACCTGCTCCGGTTTCCCCTACTTTATTTGCACACAGACACGTGTATGGATATGAGTTCATTTGACATAACGGTTTAGCAAATTTACTTTTTTAAACCTTTATTGGCGGAAGAAATGAGATATTGAAATCAAATATTAATGAACTGGATTGCCTATTGCCAGTTAATACAGATATTAGCTATAGTACCATCTAGTTATCAATACAGTAAATTGTGTATGCCAATAAATGAAGTAACCGAACCGTGTAAAAGAAGAGAAAAATACCTGAATACTGTTTAGGTTTGTTCTAAGGGTGTAGTATGCATAGGTACCTATTTACCTATCGTAAAACACGTTCGGAAGAGAAGATACCCTAGCCTTTTTCGCAAACGTATGCATTACCACACATTACAACATGAAAAACTAACAAATACAATCATAATTGATGCATTTAAGGCTGTGGTAATTGTGGTTTGAATACAGGTTCCGAAATGCGATTATAACCAACCATATTTTATCACAATTATCTTATGCTAACTGGTAAAGCAAATAAATGAAGAGATAACTATCTCCTTCCTTCGGTACCTTCGCGTCGGTTCAAAACTGGATTTACCGCATGATTATCGACATCGTCAATAAAATTATAATTGACGCAATCTGAGGATATCACGGGTAAAAAGGAGAAAAACATTCTGTGCTACATTTTTATTTTTCAAAAAATTGAATTTCTCTGCAAAAAAATTGCCACAAAAGAATTTCAAAATAATTGGAACTTGGATGGTGAAAAACTGTTCCCTTATCTGTTCAATTTTCTGTTTTATAAGCCTCCAAAATTAAAACGATATGCGCCTTATTGATCATACCACATCTTAGTAGCTGGTGCAAAAACATGAATTCAAGAAAGGTAGCTCGAGAGTCATACTATATTAGCTCAACATAAGTGCTTATGATTTATCATTAGTTGCCCCTAAGTTAAGCCCAACTACTGGGCATTTTATTACACACAGCCAATTTTTCAAGGGTAAAACGTAGGCTAATAGGACTATTTTTGTTGGATCATTCGTAATACTATCAAGAAATCCTGAATGTCACATGATCGTGTTGGACAATGGATTAATCATACATAATCGTCGTCCGAAGCCTTGTAGCAAGTTCAGTCACATCTTCTGTTAATAATATCTTAGAAAGCGCTTACATGCTTGCAAAGACTCGAAACATGATTTTAATTAACGCTGTGGCTCGATTTGCATTCAGTTAAAACCTCGGGCGATTGCCTAAATCATGGCTACTCACAAATAAACACCGCCAAAATTTTCAAGGCATCAAAGCACGCTTAATGGACAGCATACATTTTGCACAAAAGTAAATAGCATATTTATGATTTTTTTATTATGTTTTGCATATATCTCTAGTGCATGGTGTAAACTGCACACATACCCCTGTTTCATTAAGGTAAAAAGAGAAATTACAAACCAGTAATTAGGAAGTCACTGGTCACTTGGGTGGCAAATTAATAAACTTGGCTACTCTCTTACGCTACCACCTTGCAAAAATTAATTTTGATGTTTTTCTTTACAAGACATAATTACTGCAAACTCGAGTGAATATTTACTAGACTAATGATCAGCTTTGTTTTTTCTATGTACACGCACAACTTATTATGATTATCGAAAAAAAGATCGTTTGTGACTAATTAAAGATGTTGCGACAATAACAACGGTGAGCTTCTAGTAGTCAAACTCGATTTTTATACCTTTTTCTCTCATTGGACAAGGTAAATTATTTGATGTTGTATTTCAAGAAATGGCTTTTACTAACAGTTTAGGGGAACAAATTATCCCTGCAAAAGTTGAATCTGATGTAAAGTCGGATCAAGACCTCTTGATGATGCGTACAACCACATTCATGCTATTTATATACAAGATAGATTTCTTCCTTCCAATTAGGTAGAGTGGCTAGACTTGCTTTCAATTTTCCTAGTTTTTACCTTGTACCCACTGCCTGCCATCTTATAACATACAGAGCAACCAGTCGGGCGGATTCTCTTCGTTCCTTTAGACATCCCTATGTAAACATAGAGGGGTGCAGCGTGTGGTCTTGTTAGAACGGCTGCACTTGCTCTCGCGTCATACGGGTTTTCATGCGAAGTGTATGATTTCCCATGATTTTTTTCATAATCACTTCAGTTACTGAAGTAAGCATGCATTTTCTTACCTCCCTTTATGCATTGCCCAAATACATACATAATAACAAATCCTGTAACACGATGACTGACTGTGTAATACTCTACACGCCCATGTTATCCAATGCTATAAAACGTAATTTAATATGAATGTTTGTGATGAAATACACGATTTTTTGGTGAGTACAAATTCATATAATAAAAGACAGGGCATATTGTGATCATGAATATTATATTGGGCATTGTAATACGGTGTACGTGATGCCGTGATATCCCTGATCAAGCCAGAATGGATATGTTTTACCAAAATGTCAATGTACAATACTTTGTCATTTGTAAAAATGATTCGGCCAGTTACTATTCAAGGGATAGCAATTAATTATTTTTATTGCTAACAAAAGAACCTAATATCTCAGCAGTTAACTGTAAATATAATCTTGGTTATCTTTGGAATGCCCTGCCTATCCAGCCTTAATTCCAGAAGAAAAAAACGCGGACGTATCATTATAATATGTAATGGCAATACCATCTTTAAGGGGAGCTTTTGCATTTAATGAAAAAGGGAGATGCAGTAATGGCGTTTATATTATGTCGTCCGAATCAAATTACAACTATCTCCACACGCAACCTCCATTTACAATAATGTCGCCAACGCAAGCTCTACAGCACCCAACCAAACGTGCAAGCTCACACAACGCCCAACCCTTATCATAAATAATGGAGGACACGTAAGTACGGTGTATGCGTACTCGTCCTTTGTGTCCCAAACCAGTAAAACTACCCTTGTCTACACAGTGCAGAGAAAAAAGTTATCAAAAAAGGAGGATGGTACGATATAAACGGCCCCCTTCGTCCTTGCCTTATACATCAACCAATAATTCAATACAATCAACCCCACGACAAAAATAACCATAATTTTTCTATTCCTCAAGTGCATTGCGATGTCGAGAAAATGATACTGAGAGCGAGATGTCTGCCGTATCATCGGACGGGATCACCTAGGGACATACCATCCCACTCACAATCTCTTGTACACCGACCCTAAAATATGCTTTCAAGGCTTGTCAATTTTCTTTCTCGGAACCCAATGTTGCAAAAAAAAGTAATTTTATATTATTTTAAACATCGCACTATGCTGCGGCTTCAAAGTAACAACCTTTAATTCGCAGGAGAAATCTAATCATTAGTTTCGCAAGTATTAACTGACTTTGTTTTCTTTTATATCTTCCCCCGACTGCTCCTGGTAATAACAGGAATGACTCAAAGCAAAGTTTTGTTTAATTTTCTTTTCCTCCATTCATATGGTGCAATCATTTTAATCGCAGACATGACCAACAGCAACCCCTCTTCCATCGTACACGTAGGGTAATTTTCTGGAGAATGCTATGACTCAAATCGCACAGGAAAAGTAATTATAGGAACAATGAGATTAAAGGGAGATACGTGAGGCTTTAAGTTTCGTATACTGTGAAGAGAATGGCATGCAGACCCCTAGAAATTAAAGAAAGTTGCTTTATAGCCAGCTAAAGTTCGTGGACGTACAAAAGCACATCCAGAGACAGTAGTGCCACAAAAGTTTTCTGAAATACTGCTATATCGAAATTTTGAAGCTTATAAACTATAACGCTATAAGGGTTATATGTATGTAAGTGAGTAATACACGCTCGGTATGAAACATACAATATGCGGACACACTGAATAGACAAGGAAAATATTCACGAATACAATTTGCTCGCTCACATCAACAAAAAATAGGGTAAATCAGCAGAAGGGTTGGAAAATTGTTGCTGAATCGTAAAAACAAAATTGTATGTTACTCCTCCGCCCAAAAAAGTCTGCAAAAATATTGAAGGTTTGTAAACTAAAATACACTTTACAGTCCCAATCGGTAGTATGTACCGCAGTAAATCACTCATTACACCTTGTACTCGAGACATGCACATAAATAAGTTTCAGAGTTTTCATGTAACAGTGCACGATGTTTGAAACTTTTATCTTGTATACGCACCGTTGGAAGATTAGTTGAGATTCGCCCACGATTTAGCTGTTCCCTTCATTGTGCAAGCCCATTTCATATTCTCCGGCAAAATACGCTTTACTTTAGTGTATTATCTCACTTGCACCTTTTGTAAGGACTAATCAGCTTTACTTCGCTGGTCAAATATTAGAATACATGGATGTTTTTTATTTTTGAAACTATAGTTGGACATGGCTTGGGCTGGTCTACACATCTACTTACCTAAGCCTATTCAGTGTTTTCGTTCAAAATAGAAAAAAAACAAGTTTGCGTGTCAAATGTAAATAGCAACTAAACAGCACATTGATATATTATCAAAGACTTATGGTCACCGTCATTACTCATATGTGGCAGAAACAAATTCAGTTCTTAATATTGACTTTCAGTCAAAATATCCAGTTAAGAGCTAAACAGTAGTTAAACAAAGAAAATATCCAACTCAGTTGCACTCTGTCACAATGATAGGTATATGCGGCTAATTTAAAGCACAAGGACAAATGAAATAATTAGTAGATGTAGTAGTAGTAATAGTTTGCGTAAATCTAGTAATGACGATCATACAGACGAAAATTCAAATTCAAGGAATTTAATTTAAAAAATCATAATTTCCGAAAGTGAATTTGCTTGATGATATCATTTGCTTCATGAAAAATTATAAACTATTGTTAATTGTTCTAAAAAAAGTATGCCAAGAGGAAAAGGGGCTGGGATTAGGTAGGACAGAAAAAGGCTTTCTCATTAGACCCGCAAAAGTTATGGGATCCGTTGCAGCTTTATTACACATTAAAACTGTGAATCAATATCGTAACGATTGAAAGTTCCAAATCGACTATAAATAGGATGTTACTATATTCAATTCCATGTATGTCGATTAGACCTTCTTGTGACATACATGCATGTCTGTCGATGGCTGGTAAATCATAATTTCATTCGCGAATAGGAATTATGGGCATCTGTTCTGAAAAACAAATTAGCAAGTGCATTCATCCAAGCATGCATGAAATGAAAGACTGAAGAGGAATTTTTATAATAACGTGTACGGGTACAACTTTCATTAATATGCTGATGAGATGTCTCTGTAATAAAAAAATCGTACGTATGAAGGGTGGTAGGAGGAGACGCGTAAATTTAAATTGCTTTTATGTGTATGTGCAAAAAAATGTGGCAAGGTCTTAGACGGTTTTGGTTGCCAATTGTTAATCGAATCGTCTTCCCTTTTCCAAACAAGGCTATGCAGCCACTGTCCATTTTTAATTTTAAAATCTATTGCAAACTTTACTGACTAACGATCTTTAATACAGGATTCTCATTGTAATACAATTCACTGTAATCCTGGTTTGGTTCTATTGACGACATCGTGAACCACACGCAGCCTTGCGAAGAGGACGATGACGTAGCATACACGATTTCAGAAACGAATATACGCATCCTTGATACAGTGCCATTAATTTTTAACTATAAATCTAGACGTGGGCTTAGTTTCAAACCGAATTCTTTCGCCAAAAAAAGGAACATGAAGCTATGGTCAAAATTGCGCTTATATTTTTATAGGACCTTACGTAAATATCATCACTAAGGAATGAAACTTAGCCGTCCTTCGTCATGTTATAGATGCATCCTTTCACTTCACTAACTAGTAATCTAATAAGATCGTAACCAGTCTAAGATCAGAGAAAAATGAATAATAAACTTGAGAACGAGAAGAAGCTAGTACGTACCTTACTTGACAAAAATCAATCGAACTACTTAGCATACCTTGTTCATTTTCTAAAGCGTATAGTACCTTGTGACTCATAAGGACAGCAAGCATCTAAATGTTTCTGAGGCGCACTAAAAAATTGTTCAGTATTGGCTCACCATTAAAACGTGCAAACATAGAAGGAGTGTATGAACGAGTGCACACGGGAACTGACTTGTGTGGTGAGGTTTTTAATGCCTTTATGTTTCATGTAAACCTTTCATTTAAATGTCACGATGTCATGCACACCTACATTGCACAATTTGCGAAAAGAAAACTGACGTGCCCAATGAGCTATATTATGAAAAAATCAAAGCTTCCGTTACAGAAAAGCAATCGACCTGTTTATGGATCTTTAGCTTCGTGTGCGTTTGCGAAAGAATCAACAGCGACGGGCTTCAAGTTTTAAAAATTTACGTTCAAGCTTGTTCACAAGCGTAATGTTTTAAGTTGTGGATGAAGTTAGTAAAAGTAGATTCCTATTAGTTAGTATGGGTCTTATGTTATTATGTTATTGCTATTTACTAAAAACAAACTGTATAAAAATGGAAAAGTTAAAATATTTATGGCTAGCTTTAGTTGATAAGTTAAGTAACAAAAGGTAAAGGATATAATCGGAGGCATAAACCACAGTGAGCCTATTCGTATTGTAGGAAAAAACAAGCGTGTTTGCTATAATGGCGCTACATTTTGTTTGAATATGAAATTGAGATGGAATCGTACAACACACACGCTGACTTGGTTATTTGGCGATATGCGTTGTGATGTCATCATAATTGGTGTGTGTTTTTATGAAATTTACAGACTGGTATAAATCTCTAGAAGAGAAAAACAATGCGAACAACAACAATGCTCAACCTCATACTGTTTTCTCAAGCAGGAAGCTTGAAAAACGTAGTTAAAATTGACCTTCAAAATTTATTGCTTCCAATTAAATACTACTCATGTTATCCTTTAGCTATTTTACTAAGATCAATGTCGTAGGAGGATCATTATTTGAAAAATTGACTTTTACTTGGAACTGTATACCTGTTGACTCAATTTTAACAAAATGGCGAATCAAATTTTACAACCCGCAATATATAGCGAATGCTTTTAGTTCTTAAAACGGACAAATTACTTCTGTATAGTAAAAAAACAAGTGTTACCTGTACGAGGGAAGAAGCAATAAATTTTTAAGGAAAATTTTTCAAGGTAGTGAAGCGAACTTACGACAACAACAAAAAGTATGAATGGTATTATCTTAACTACCTTCGTAGGCTCTTCTTACGGCTCTAAAGACGAAATGAGCAGAGTACAGATGTTATTCACTGAGTAACTCAAACTTAATGTGAAATAACACAAAGTTTATCTCAAATATCACAAAATCGCGAACGTTTAGCACCATGAATATCCCTGTTAAGGAAAGCAATTTCTATTGAGTATTAATTTCGTTGTTGAATCAGGTTAGATGCCCATTACACCGTCTTTGAAGTCCATTTATACGATTTCAAAAGAACTTAATTGCACGCTAATGATTGGACACATTTAATATCTTGATTTAAAGTCACTTAGCACGATCCGATTATTTGAATAGTTGTACAAATATTTGTTCACTCCTCATTGGTTTTGTTTTACGAAGAAAAGTATTAAACAAAAACATAAATACTTATGCAGCGGCCAATACTCGAATTTCTAAGCAGTTGTTAGATAATTATTGCACTTTTTATCTCAGTAATCTGTAAATTATTAATTTTAATGTTCCATCCCTAACTTATTGATATAGGCTTCCATTTTACTGAAATGTTAATTTTTATGATTGACAAACTAAATTAATTCCTAGCAATTACAGCAAGTTTCACCTTTTGAAAATAAGTAATCTGATGACTTTAGATTGTGCAAATCTTTGGTTGTTGTGCAAAATTATTCGTTTTTGTGATTATTCTATGAACGTGTTTTAAAATCACAATAATTTCACGTTTATACAGCAGAGCATTAAGTGCTTGTTTGCAGTTATTGTTACAATTATTGCAAAAAGTATAAAAATGAATTAAAATTTCTTGTGAAACGTCTTTTTGGTAATTTAATTGTTTTTGTTATATCTTTGGTAGTATATCTGTGTGCTTGTGCAAGTGTTGTTATTGCCTTTTCTCCAGCCTTTGTACAAGTGAGACAAAATTTCGCTCGCTGTTTGGTAAAGGCCTTTTGCAATATTAAGCAAATTCCTAGCTGTATAGAGGAGAGCTATGGTTGTAACTCATACACAACATGAGCGCGTTATAGTCGTCATCGTCATCATCACCACGATCATGAGAAACATCATTTCTATTACTTATATGCCAGCCTTGTTCCTGTCATGCCATGGATCATAAAATGCTCCTCTCTTTCACTCACCACCACTCGCATTTGGTTTTGATAAAAAAAGGGAAGGCTCCTCTTTATTCACGAACGAGCTGCACACATAACCATGATAAGTGCATTAAAAACACGTATGCCACAGACTTATCTGTAATAGTTATAAAAACGAGAGGATTTAAGTCATATAGATATGTATAAGATCAGTTTCGCACTTATAATAACACAAAATATACTCCTCTGAGGGTAGAAATTGCGGTTATGGTAGTGCACACATATCCCACCATGCCAAACATTTTAGTTGCTTGCATGCATAAAAGCAAACAAAATTTACCTTTGCACGACTATTTCCAATACAACATTCGGAATTTGATACAGCTGAAGAGAAAAATAAGGGTACAAGCTCTCGCTGTGAACAAAAGCAGCAGCTCTCTGTTTAAAATAATAGCAAATAAAAAAGGCTGATTTAAACTCTGAGAGAATCATGGGATTGGCTATAAGTCAGACGTTCGGCTCTGATAAATGTTCATGATGGCGGTTCGAGGTAGATTTAGATTTGGTCATACAGACACAAAAACGACAAGCCAGGAGTTGAACAATTCTTATAATTTAGCGTGTGTAAAAAAGAGGGTTGATCTTATAAACTGTAAGTAGGTATAAAAGAGAAAACCCTGATGTTGTGCAAAGTTACAGCTTGGCACAATAGCCATTGCTGCTACGCTGTTGTTGCACTATGATAAAATCCTGCAAACAAAATACTCAGTTATATACCAATATACATCCCCCACCATGTAATGATTTTCGTGGTGATTCAGCTCATAAATACGGCAAGATTGAACTTGTGGTGGAAGAGAAAAAATTGAAGTCAGATTTGCTTTTTTTGCTTGAAGAGTTAGCCGAGCAGCTTCTATTTCAAATTGTGTTGTAAGTATTAGCTACATGCTTTCGTAAAATGATATTGAGGATAAAATCAAGCATGTGTGAAAAAAGTTTTTTTTTCAAGGCACTAAGTTTTGTAATTTTTGTTTGTAAACTGTATGGAATGGAATTTTGGGCAGAACTTCGTTCGTTCTTTCGTATATTCGTTCGTAATCTCTCTGCCAAAGTTAAAATATTTGCTTTGCTACGTGTACGGATGTTAGATAGTTCGTAGGAAAATTCGCTGCGGTACAAAACACATTGATGCAAAGCAGATGTTTCTACGTTTCTACAGGCTAGATTCTGTGGGAACACTTACGTTCATGAAGCGAAAAAAGAGAAAACACTACCTATGTAAATACAGTCAATGATTTATAGGCAATCCGATAATTCTCTGACAGAGAAAAAATGCTTGAAACATCGAATTGGTTGTAAAAGCAATTCATAAGCTACAAAATAAACTACACCCGTACTTCTTCCTGTAACTCAAGCTGCCTGTGAACGAACCAACAAAACATATTAACAGTTTCATTTAAGTGGTATGCATTAACTTTATTTTGTAAAGTTTTCCCCACCTCAAATTAGATTGGGAAACTAAAGCAATTTGATAATTAAGCAATATGCAAGCATTTTATAATTAAATACGTCCATTTGTTTATAGTAGCACATGACATAAGCCATTGTGCGTACACTTTTCATTTAGTCAACTAACGACCCCACTGCCGTATTAGCACCATCGCCATTCCAAGATTTTTATGAAGGTGAAAACATAAAAAAGCTTAGCACGTGAATCACATAACATAAAACCTTTTGTATTTGAGTCGTCATAAGCACAAAACAAAATGCACTAATATATAGTAGATGTACATAAATATATCACAGAAAAAGGCCTTCGATTGCTATAAGAAAAATGTACATACCCATAAGTACCGGAGGATGTAGATGGGGTAAGAAGTGAAAAGTGCACTTGCAGTCTTGTTTCGTCGCGCTGTGACTTTTAAAGATGCTTATTGCAGTTTGGAGTGCATTTTAGTGTCTGTTTTGTTTGAAGGCACAATGTATTTTACGATTTTTTGATGGTATAGTTTCTATCATTCCATAATCGTAAATGTGGTTGTTTAGTGTATACCTTACTACTTTTAACACATTAAAAAAAGACAAGTAAAAATGATTTTCGCAATCATTAAAGGAAACTGCGTTACACGCATTGCGAGAAGGACTGACTACACCTCCAAATGAGAATATAGCTAACACAATAAAATTAATTAGCCATTATTCTGAACTCCATCACTTGCACCTAGGTAAACCTTTAACACGCGTCCGGAAGACATATGTATCTGTATACTGGAACATGATGCAGTCTAGATAGATATGTTTTGAGTTCTAATGAACCTCTCGTAGAAAACTTACCTCAGTCACAAATCGACTTCCGTATCAGAACTGAGCTGACAACGGCGATTATTTTCCCCTTTTATCTTGCCTTATTTCTTTCAAACCGACTTCATACACAATATTTTGTACTGTGCTAGCAACAGTGATGGACTGAGTGAAAAGAAGGAAGCATGCCTTGTTCATAATCTTAAGCAGATAAACTTTTTTAAAGGTTCTAAAATTTCAATATTAACACGGATTTAAAATCTTGCAAACATTATGTCGGATCTGGGCACAAAATCCCCACTATTTCAAATGAAAATTAATGTTCTGAAAACTTATAAGAGAACTCGGAATGGCGCTGTTCAAGGAAAGCTTTGAGGGCCCCTATCCAGAATGAAACATTGTCTTGAATGATCGATAATTTGATGAAAAGCTTATAAATATATTTTGTGCTCATACTTTTGTATAGCATAGCTAATTCACTGATACAATGTTTCACAGCTTATAGTGAGATTTTCATTAAACGGTCCAAAATGTTTCTACCGTGTCAAATTTTTAACAATTTAACATTTTGTAGCGAATGAACTTGCAAGTTTTGTTATTATAAGAAATACTCATGATCAAAGTGACACAGCAGGGCGTCATACCCTTGGATCGGGGTTGTGTAATATATTTCACCGTAATTCTTTTTGCAGAATCTTCAAAATATAATTTCAGGGAAAAATTCAATTCATATTATTTATGATAGGAAATTCATTGCTTCATGCTTAATTCAAATGTTTCACTAAGTATTCAAACGTTTTCATTCTTTTAATACTCTAATCCAAAGCGTCAACATCAGGTTTCCCTCTTATAACAAAGCTCGAATCGATCCAACATAGTGCATCCGTATGGACACAACATAAAACGAAACATCCAAAATGGCCAACTTTTTACTAAAATGCGTGAGCTACTTAAATGTGAAATGCTTAAAATTTCATGATTTCCACCGAGGATACACGGAAAAAGGAACAAACGCAAACTTCATAATACAATGTCTGCAGGATGAACATGCGGTCATTATTAAACCTCAGCCACTCGTCCCTAACTTCAATGCAAGCTTGTTTACTGTAGAGTCCCGAATGGACGGACAGCAATTATTGTTCATCCCATGAAAATACCGACTACAATTTCGAACTGGCCAAAAGTAAAAAACCCTCAATGCCATACCTTTTTCTAAATTGATGAAGATGACAGAAAAAATATATACTAATATCGCCGATTTCACATCTCTTCAAGGTTTCAGGGAGAAAATCTTTTTAGTGCGCTTTTTAGATCCCACCTACCTTCTTAATCCCTGGACCGTGTGCTGGAGCATAAGATGATTTAATACTGAGGAAAAAAAACCCACACAAAGCTGGATATTTTCAATAAAAAATAGTGATTCATTCAGTTAAAAAAAAGGTACTTAGTCGCTATATATGCGATATCCCTCTACATAAACCTGGCATCAGAGTGGAATGTTTATGCGACTTTCTCGTAGACTACCAAAGAAAATTGAATTTTTGGTGCTTGAAGGAACCAGCTGAGACAAACATAAAATATTTTCGTTCCAACTATTACTACGATTTTACAGAGTAAACGGAGTAGTCTCTGAAGAAAAATATTTTAACCCAACCATTTTGACCATAAAAATCATAGAACGGGGGATACTCGTTCGTAGAAAGTGAAATTTCTAATAAATGAATGTTGTTTGACTTAAACTGCTTTTCCTTTCTCACAAAAAAGTGAGTATATTTTTATTCAGAATGGTAATAAAGGTAGCTCCCCTGGATTCAGGAGAAAATTTCAGCCAAAAAGCCACATTAATAATCTGTCGTTATTGCCAAGTTTTATGGATGGATTACCGAAATGTCCCGGTCGGATCTTGAGCTTCTAAAAACTGTGTTTTCACAGTTCCTCAGCAGTGGAATTGCTTACCATATGCATCTGCTGTTATGTCTTGATTGATTTATGAATGTTATGGATGTATTTAATGGTAGTCAAACATTATTTCTGTTCATTCAATCCTTTATTTGACTACTCGAAAATGTTTTTTAAGCTTCATAATGCCCCTTAAAACGTGCAGATTTCACACGAATGCACGCAGGAGGCTACTTACCATATCGATGTTTCTTTTTAGCAGTCAAATTTTAAAATTGTACTTATGTTGTAGCCTATCTTTAAAAAGGGGTTTTCTTTTCTAGGGTAAAATATTATTACACTAGACACCAGATTTGACGGGTTTCACATTCAGGTACGTACATAATATTAAGCATAGAAATAGCGGAATATCAAAGGGATATCCTTGTGTCGTGCTCACAATTCACAAGCACTAGCGTTTTTGCCACTGTAGTGTTATTACGGCCAAGACGATACAAACTCAGTCATTTCCTGTGTCTTGATGTGGAATTGCAGGAAAAGCTCAACATTTTGTGATAATAAAGGAAAATGAAAATAACGAACGCAGTGGTCGAAATGGACGGGTGGGGAATATGTAAGTGGCTCAGAAATGAAAAAAGGACTTTATGATGGGAGCTTATATACTTATACTACGTTATTTATAACATTCTAACTCAGTGAGGGAGTCTTTTCAAAAGTCCATCACAACAATATTCCCCTACGAAACCCACGCCAAGTTGTTGGAAGTAAAAGTTCCAGTTGAAATAACATCAAAAGAGGAGAGAAAAAAACATTTTGTGGACGCCTGAATGCTGTACTTCGTAAGTTGCTACAATGCTGCTTTGAGATTGAGAAAGCAACATTGGAATATTTCATTGGCTCATAAAAGAGACGACGTTGGGACGGTGGGATCAACGGAGAAAGCCACAGGAGAATCCCTTGGGCTTTCCCTGCCTACGTACTTTGACTACTTGGCAACAACGGCGTTTCAGAAACAAGAAAGATATGAGCGTAATGAAAAAACTTTCCTTTTCAGAGTTTTGTTTCCATGAGGAAAAAGTCCTGGGCCGCTCCACACTAGTACATTTATTGCTAGCCTTATAGTCGAAAATGGGCAAATATGTAAGGACGGACAGCGTTCTTAAAAAAGTATACAAACTGGGAGCAGCAGTTTCGCCTGAGTATTCCCGTTTTTTCTTTCAGAATTTTAATTAAATACTAAATGGGCTTGATTTACATGCAAAAAGCTGAGCTAAAATGGCATGAAAAAATACGTGTACTTCGACGTGAAGCCATTATCTACATGTCTTCTATAGCAGTAGGCATGCAATGAGTAGAGCCTTTGCGTTTTTGACAGTATTGTATACTTGCAAAGCAAAGCGGAAATGTGGAAACTTTGGAGGATTAGTTTAGTTTGATTCTTGTTTTATTGAAGGAAAAATAATGTTCGAATACACTTAACATTTAACACTATAATATCGGTAATTGAGTTATGAATATCATGAATGTATGGAGCCTATTTTCCTATATAAATCGGTATGTTATAGGTAAGAGTAATGACACAGCACGTTAACTTACAGTAGATGATCCGCAACTTAATGAACTCATGATATTTTTTAAGGATTCAGAAACTAAACCGGATCACTTTAAATTAGTGTGCAATCCAATGCTGTTTCACGATTCACTTAAACACTTGTATTTGCAAACGTTGGATCGTGAATTTAAAAAAAATTATGCACACTTAGTTACATACGTTACATATGAATTTAGTTTTATACACTATTCACGTACATGGTACAGATCATTGCTCGCTTAGGAAAGACAAGGTGCGTCATTTGAACAGTGGATGTTTTTCATGGCAACATCTTATCTACTGACGATATGGTCAGGAACTAGCATCGAAGGATTGAAGAGAACGGTAAGGTATTAAGATTTTCCAACTAGGTAAATATTAACATTTGGGCGGAAACGCATTTATTTTTAATGTAAACGTGACCTGTTCCCACAGAACATTGTTTAACGTGAACATTACGAAAAAAGAGTATCTTATATGGTATCTTCAAACGATAATACTTTTTACTCATGATTACATCGTAAGTCCTTGGACAAAACAATAGTTATCATGATGAGTTCATTCTGCAGGTTGCAAGTAGGAAAACTCACATGCATTACACACTTTCCCTCGAAAGTCCCTTAAAACAGCTCGCAGTATTTACATGATCATGTGAACTTACATTTATGAGAATGTTTCACACCTAGGTGTGTTAATTCTTATTTCAAAGAAAACTTTGACTTTCTTGAGATATTTCATGCTTGAAACAAATTCTCTGTTTCTTCTGTAATGTAAATATTTTCAGATGCAGCTGCCTGAGATGTATGGACGTATTTGAAATTGTTCGTGTAAAAAATGATTCAAGGGTTGATTATGTAGCTAGAGACTTACTCCAAGCAGTTTCTTTAGAATTATAATTCAATTTCCCTTCCTTAAGGCTACCGTATGGCGACAATGGTTCATTCACAACCACGTTTGGTACCGCCGGCGCTAAATGTATTATGTTGTTACTGAGTTAGAACCATCAATCATCATCTCTTAAAAAATGCCTCAATGAGTCTTTAACTTACAAAATTAACAAGATTGTTTTAAAGTTCGATAACGAATTACAATCTAATATTCTTCGCTCAGATGCGACTTTTAAAGTATATAACATCGATTAGGCTCAAATGAAAGTTCTGAGAAGAAACTCGGCAATGTTTTCTGTACCAGACATATAAAAAATAGTACATTGTATCCTTTAATAAGCACGCGCACGTAGGCCTGTCTGCAGAAAATTAAAAAGATTCAACGCACAATACAAGAGTTTTCCGTATTAACCAACTACGGAGAAAAGCGCATCCTTTTGGTACTTGATGCTACCTCAAGAGTAGGGACTCCTGCGAAATTGTACACACTAGTAAATGGATATTATATACCAAAACGCAGCAAAAATTACGTATGTATTTGTCATAAATGTTGTAGTGGTATAAATTTATGAGACAGCAAATAAAAAGTTAGAGCAGACAATCAGAGTAATGTCTGTACACTGTACAATGCATATTTCATTTTGTCAATGAAAGGAAACAATTGCTATAACAAACTTGCATTTTGAACAGTGACTCAAGCGATCTGCAAAATTGCGAAAACATATGACATCTTTGAGAATTGCACTGTACCTTTTTGGCTCAGTGTGGACCCATCGGTGAACAAGTTCCCTTTTTGTGCTCTGCAGAGATGAAGCTAATCATGAACAATAGGTTGTGCTGAATGTTTCAGAAAGACATTCGTGACTTCGTGAGAAGCCAAACACGATTGCTAACCAAAGGGTCTAATGTTATTCTAATGTTAACTTAACTTGAACTTTTATTAGCACATTTACACTTTGCCTGCTTGTGACATATGTGGAATGAACCTTCAAGCCATTTCTTTAAAATATTTTAAGTCCAACTCAATTGACTTAGATCAGCACGTATTTTACTTGTAACTCTTAAACACGTGGGGCTTATAACTGTGCCGTCATTTAGTCGGCACTGGCTTTGTAGATACTGCATTAATCGCGATTTACATCATTTCTTAATTCCATGGCCTTGTCGAGTAACTTGTATCCTTTATATTCTATTGTTCTTTTAAACAAAGTTAAACATTGAAAGACATCTAGACTTCTTTTGTGTATGATAGATATTAATTGGGAAAAGCAAAAAAAAACACGATGAATCATTTTGTATTAGTTTAAAATTCATGGGTATAACTCGAATTTGTGGTACTTGTTTTTAACGTTGAGAACCTTTTGTATTATAAAGCATGATGGTCATCTTACCAAAGTTCAAAATAATCTGCCATGTGATATTACATAGTTCGGATTCGCGCAGTAACGATGATATGAGGATTAACGCATAAAAAAAATAAATAAAATAAAAAATTGTGGATCCGCTAGGGTAGCTAATACTTGTAATCATTCCCAAACAAAAAAAAACACACCGTGTAGGCTTGGTGTACCCTCTATATACGTGACTTGGTGTATGAAACATTGTTCAGCTTGCTACACGTACTCTACGTCCAACTGTTACTATGTAGTCCCCTAGCACAGCACCCATAGAACGAAGGGAGGGTGAAACATCCCGATCCGAGTAGGCTCGTATGTCATAAATGTCATGAGACCAGAAATTTATCGTCTGATCCATGTTACGTTGATGACGCGGCAGCCAATGCCTTGATAGAACTTCCGAGGCCATCATGAAAAACTTGTATTCGAAAATAGGGATAAAACTCATCTTATAACATCCGAAAAGTTTGGATTGGATAGCGGGGTTACATTGTTGAAACGTGATGCAACCATCTTACATCTTACGAAACACTATACAAAATGTATATTATTTGATTTGCTACAATGACCCTTAAAAATGTGGTAGCTGTTTTTTCGCTACACATATCGGTAATTCCATTTCAATCGCTACACACCTATAATGCGAAGAGTTATTACATAGAAGGGATTTTCATGTTCGTAATCAGGTTTGGCATAGGATTGATGAACCGAAGAAAATTCCCCCAAGTAAACAGATAAACCTAATATTTTTTGGAAATGCTGCATAATCCAGCGATAAAATAATAAGTCCAAGATCCGTATTTGATATCAGACAAGATTCGCGTGGTTAGTAACGTTTGCAGTTTGCACTGTTATGGTTCATCCAAATGTCTCTTTGAACGGTTTAACCCGGGACGTAAAAGTTTGAGAATAGCCACTTGAAAAAACAAATGAAAAAATATTACTTCCCGTGGATCTTTTCTAAACACAATATTTTCGAAGTGAAAACTTCAGTTTAATAGTATTTCCTTTATAGCCGTTTGACACAAGACATTTCCCTACGCGTAAAAAAGTGTAAATACTTGTTTCATCGTTTCATTGGCCGGAAAACGTAAAAATAAGGGTTACGGGGAATTTTCTAGTTTGTAACTCGTTTCTCTTAATGTTTTGTGCTTAAGTGTCAGCATCAATCGTCGCATTCCAGAAAACATACCTATACTTATATTATAGACTAAATCAGGCATGTATCCAAACAGTGTGTGCGCTTCGAACATGCGTCTGCACTAAAGTTTGCAAAACCGTCAACTCTATAGGTTTCCAACTAAAATTTACTACCATTTATTTGCATCAACCCTTCACAATTGATGAGGGGACAGAAAATAGCGTGTCTCAAATATGCACCCGCTAAATTAAAGATGCTTTTCCGTTTAAGTGTTTCGGAGAGAACACAGGGATGAGGTTAGTTCCATTTGTAATAATAAAATAGGATAAATAGCTATTAAAAAGAAAGACACCAAAGGGCTTCCTTTAGATGTCGATTTGGTTTACTTGCCATCAAAAAAATTTAAAGACTACTTTCCAAAAGCAATTGAGAGGGATGATCCTTTCCTTATAAAAATGTACAACCGAAAAAGACAGCAGTAAAAATAAAATAGGTTCAATTTTTGTCACACAGTGGCAAAACTATAAAGTATAAGCAAACAACACATGTTTGCGTAATTCTCGGAGTAGTTTTTTTTTATTACAAGAACCCTCCTCGTAACTTCTACTCAATTTCGATTTAAGCATTCTTTTGAAAACACACAAAGCTAGATTTGATTCTCTGCTGCGGGCTGATAATATATTAACATGCCTTAACATAGCGTGCACACGACAAATTTTCATGTTTAATGAAAGCAATTTAGGGATTGATGCAGCACAATAAGGATCTAATGGGAATCGTTTCGAAACATTTTATAGCTTAGTCAATTGCTATTTTTTAGGTTTATTTCCGCCTAATTTCATGCAAGCAAGTTTACGAGAAAAGTACTAGGGCTGACGCAAGTGTAACAATCACGCTGAGAAAGCCAAGACTACAAACAGAGATCTTAAAACTTTGGGGCATCGCGAGGCTGGTTGTCCAGTTTATAGTTTTGCTCTGCATCAGTTGTAATATGGGTTATCAGGGTAATACTGATATCACTTTTGCATAAGAATCGGTATACAAATTAGAAATTGTGTTATTATGTTAAATATTATAACATTATTTTGGTATATTGTCGAGTTTAAAAAATAAGATTAATGATATTATTAGTTGTATTTTAAACTATTGACGATAATTTAGGAAATTTTGATTGAAATGGTAACGTTTCCCTTACAGTTGATCACCATGCGACAAACAAAAAGAAATAGCCATATATCTTCAAAATTTTATGATGAGGTAAAGCAATACTGCTTTGTCACTTCGGCAGAGTTTACTCTGATTGAACTAGGTATACAATTGTGGAAAAAATGCTGTAACTGCATGTACTTAAAACAAAAGTTTGGTTGATCCGGTTTTAAAACCATTGTTTCAATAGACAGTCGGACAAAATTGCATCTCAAGTTTTCTTTTCATAATGTTTGTTTTTGCTTCAAATGCCATAGCTTTTGTAAGCAAAAATAAGGTATTTATTTGCTACTTATTATGTTCAAAGGGTATGACGGTTCGGATTTAAATTGGAAGATAAAAACTATCTCATGAAGCTATATAATCTATTTTATCAAAACTTTGGTCATGCCAGTGCATTTCAAATTGCAAATCAAATTTCTTTTCACAAGAAACAAATATTGTTTACTACGATTTTAGTATGTGTTTAGCGTATGAGATACTATGCTTAAATCTATGGATAAAACAGCACTCCAAAAACTGTTTGCAGAAGAAAGCATAAAATGTCATTTGTCACGATTTACTTAACACGATATAGGCTATATAGGAATATAGTTTGAATATTAAATCGGATTTATCTATGATGACGCATGACGGAGAAAAGGTACCCGAAATCAAGTTTTTGTGTTGTCCTAATATGGCCATAATTCATAGCTTTGATTTTATTCAACAGTTTAAGCATTATCTTGCACTAAAACATGGTTTCTCAGGTAATCCTGGGTTCAAGAGGCAGCAGGGAACTAAAGTTTTAGGAACCATGGAATTGTGCAGAAGGAGGGACCGATCATTCTCTAAATTATAATTTCGGAGTGAACTCTTGCCACTCCTTGCTGTTTGGTAGTTATGCATCTTTTATAATTTGAATCCTGTTTATCATGATCCAAAATAATTCTTCGGCCCTTTGAAGACAGATACACTTACAATCAAATTTTAGCACGGAAGATGAAAGTAGCTTTAAACAAGCGCGTGTAACAAAGGAGAATTCAGTGGCAACAATAAATTTCATGCAAATTAGAATCAAGCTGAGAAGGAATCAATACGGTTACCTTAATTCGAAGGTGACAGACGATCTGGAGTTGGTGACAGCTGCTAGTTTCAAAATATCGTCATCTTTATGTCAATATTATAGCAAATTATAGCCCATTTTAGCTTGAACTAACGTTCTTTATGAATATATACTTCGCTTTGAGGAAAGGATGAAGTGTCCAATTATTATCTTATTATTATACTACACTCTACTTGCACTGCACAAAAGATAATGGTGAAATAGAAGTTCTATTTGATCGCTCATTTTACTGTCCGAATCTGTTTAAAGAATGAGAGTAGAGTATTTCGTCCACAGGCACTTTAAATAGTTCATATCCCTACGATAATTCCCGAAAGAACACAAATCCGAAAATATATTGCCCCAAGTTTACAGAAAAACCTTAGGTAGTTTACTAGAAGTATGTAACAGATAAGAAAGATGGTAATGGGCTAGAAATGAAGATGAAACCCTTATCTTGTTCTTCTGTTTTATTTTTTCGTAGGCAACTTATTCCTGTATCTTTTGCGAAACTGAAGTATCGCATCGAACTTTTTGTGTTGCAGAGGCATCGTTTGTCTGTCTTTCTTACATTCAAAGTTTCTCTTGTTAAAGTCTGAATTTTGACTTTAATAGTTTGTTCGTTACTACGAGTAGCTTCAACATTTGGCATGACTAATAATAATTGCTAGCACTCAAAGAATATACAGAGGAGTTGTCTTAATCTATGCCAGATTTAAATTTTATTTGAAAATTTTTTTAGCATTAGTGGTATATTTATTGTTAGTTTTATATTTTCGGTTGAAGAACTCAAAATTTTACTTTGTTTTACGCAAGGGCTTCCTCTGATCATGCTTTCAATTTTCAAACCTGCCAAAGATAACGTAGACATCTCCAATAGCTACATCCGTTACTACAACGTTGGGATAACATGGAAGCGAATGCCTCAAGAAAAGCAGTTAACATGAAAATAGAAAAGTAGTGTTCAGGGAAATGGTAGCCGATTTGTAACGCAAACTCGTTTGCCACATTTGTATAAATAGAAAAGAAGGAATACAATCCTCCTTCTCGTATTTGGATTGGAAGGCATGTCGTAAAAACTCTTTTTACACTTTCAAAAGAAAGTACATCATATCATCATGTTTTCCCCTAACTCCACCTCTGAAGAAGAAGACAGCACACATTTTGGCGACTTCGATGGTACAATTCTAAGGAACTCTTAGCTTTAGAACTGAAGTCTTCAGGATATTTGGTCAGAATTCAAAAGCTTACAAGTGTTCATATTGTATTTTATCCAATTAATCAAAGCAGACATGCAGCTCGCCTGTTTTGAAGACCCACACTAATCACAAAACGCTTCACAAAAGATTTAGTACATTGAAGTTACATATATACCTATACATATTTGGTTTGGTTTATACAGGTCTGATAAGTTGAGTACACTCATTATTATAATCTTTTCTTGATCAAAGATAGTGTTCAATGTAGATACAGCATTTTATTATTTTCCCAATTACAATTTCCAGGAATGGCATCTTATCCTATTTGAATGTCTTTCTCGTTTACCTGACGCTGAAACTTAGAAATCGAAAACCGGAAGTAATGACTAAGATTGCTAGTCGCCTTTATTCAGAAAATCTCCAACACAATCAGCATTAAGAATTTCAAATAATGAGCTTTTGTAAAAAAAACTCGTAGCTTCAGAAGTTCTAAAATTTTATGAATAAAAAAACTTTGATAGCAAAAGTAACCCTTTCTTTCCTTTAGCGATTCCGAAAAAGTCAGGCCTTTTAGCGTTCAAACCATCTCATAAAAGTAATTTGTACATGCCATATTTTACGAACACTAAAACTAAAACTGATACAAGTTTTCAAAAAGTTATATTTTTATTGCTATTTAATAGCCGTGGCTGATGAGGGGCAACAGAGCGATTCTCTCACATTTTGGTTGCTATGATTGGACAAAATCTGGGATTCGTTTCGCGTCCCGATATACGAATTCTTTTTGTGATTGCTCCGATACTAGTTTTAAAGTCTGTGAAATTATGATAAACATTTATAACTTCCCTTAGACAAGAAGAAATTGTATATTTAACAACCATGTACTTACACGCTTTCAACCATTAATCTTCTTTTACAACAGTTTTATTATTTTTCTACTACTAAGTAACGAACAGATGAATTTTATGACGTTTCTTGAATTGCCATTACACCACATATTCTCTTCCACTCTAGTTCTTGTTTGGAGGCTACCCCGTCACGTGTCTTTTGCGTCCGCAAAAAGTGGCTCATTTTCTGTCTCTTTTTGAATATCTGTGAAAATTTGAAATGCTAACGTGCTACAGCAAGAGTGTAGAGAAATGGGAAATGCAGAAAAATATTATGACCACATAAAAGCCACATGATGACATGGTTTGACTTTTACTGGAGGCAGATACCCAGCTCAAAGCTCTGTGCACAACTTCAAACAAAGTTTCATTTTCAGATTTTGAGGGCTTCTTAATTGGCATCCGCAGGAGGTTCACAGCTATGGTTCTGCAATGAAAATTAGTAATTTTAGCTGAAAAAGTCACGCCTTCTAGGAAACTTTGTTTAAGCACAGAATGCCAGTGTTAATGTTAATACACTGCGCCTGTTGAATAGTAGAAAGCTGGTAAGTTTGAAATTTTTCCCTGTTTTCAAATATTATATTTTTGAATGGTAAGAACTAGATCGCTACTTTTAATTTTGATTTGTTTGCTCTTCGACTCTGAGAGATTTCCCACTTGTGACTTGAATGCTTTACCTAATATTGACTATTGACAATCCTTACTTTTAAATTTTAACCAATTGTAAAATAGCCATAGTATTTCTTTCTCGTTCGTCGCCCTAATGACTATTGTGCAAATTCTTTTCGCTATGGTTACATACTCAAAATGAGCCCACGAGATTAGATTTATTCTAAAGATATAACTGTCGAATATGTACCACGAGTTTCTCTTGAGACTCGTTCTAGTCATTCTATATAGAACAGTTTAATATGTTACTCAGATACGATAAGACATCACCAAAAGTCTTGTAATCATCAAATAATTTGGAGATGCACCGATTCATTGTGAAACGGCTCACCATTGGTGTTAATTTTTCAGTAATAAGACAGAAATATGTATGAATACGGCAATATCCTAAAAGCATCATCGAATAAAATTGCATGGGTTAGGGTTATGTATTACAAAAAGGGGCACTACAAACTTTTCGTTAGTATTGAAATTGATTCATTTTTACCTGCTCAAAAAATATAGTTTGCTGCATAGATTAAGTAATAAATTATATATCGACCGTTTTAAACTAGACATCAATGCCCGAGTCACTCGAAAATTATGCTGGGATTCAGTAGTATATGTAAATTACTTATATTTCCTAGTGCTTCACGTTTACTTCAGATTTCTGAAGAGTGATACACATATAAATAGGTAACCACCAGAAAATTGATATACCTTGACGAGCTTTATCTTAAAATGCAAAAAGATTGTGCCAAAAGTGTGCGCTGAAGGATAAAAGGTTTTTGAATTGTCTTGAAAATGAATCCGACTTCTGCGAGCTTCACTTACTTTCAAAGTAAAAAAGCTGACTTTCGACTACTACGTGTAACAGTCGGTGTGGTCTTTTATAAAAAAACACGAGCCCGTGTCAAAGCTTTGTTTTTTCTGTAAAGCACAATTTTCGGACTTGGTCGGAGTTTGCGAATCGCATGGTAGATTTTGAAATGTAATTTAGTTGTAAATTAAAGGACTTGGCATGTTTATTGTGACAATAAAATGGGTCTGGAATCTTCGACACACGCATGTCTCCAAGCTTCCGAAGGGGCGAAAGAGGACGTTCATGTGGTTATGTCTATGCACTGTGGCTGTTTTTGAACTGAAGAGGGTTGCCGTTGACGATTTCCCATCCCATTGCCTTGTGCCTATTGTTGACATAGCAATTTCTTTACCTTTCATGCATGCCAGTCGGGTCTTTGATAGTTACTTGGTACGGCTATGGCTCTCATCCTGCAAAGTCTAGCTAGGTACTCTCTATAGCAACCAACAATCTGGCTTCAGTTGCCGTAATACCAAGAACAACTTAGAAATTAAGTCCACGACAAGATTTAAGTAAGTGAAAGTCTTACTACATCTGCATGTAAATTTTTTAACGGAAACAGTCATACGAGTTCCTATTATTACGTCTACATCATTGTTGAATCATAATCTTAACAAGGTCATAATTGTTTCGAATCTGTTTTTGCTAGCACAGAGAACAAATGACCTTTTATTCATCGAAACCGTTCAGGCATGCACTTTTCTTCACCGTGCCATCACGTTGTCTAATGGCGAAAAATAGCCAGTGCAAAAATTACTGATAACTTAGAGGCAATAAATAGTATAAGAACAAGGTACACGGACAGTAGTTCATCGAATCTCTTAAATACAAAGGATACATAAAAACTATCGTCAAATCTCTTTTTCTGCCGCTCATGTCACTATTTGGAAATTGTAAAAAAAACATGACCAGTAAAAAATACTAATGGAAGGTTTTTTTGTAGTTCACAGTTGTGTTGCACTATTTCCTTGATATTAAAACGAATTACTCACCGAACTTCTGGTTTTCACCCCCAGTTTGATATTACAACATTTTAAAAACATTTCTAGAAGCTTTTCTTGACTGTTTTTGCACTAGCGATGACAAATCTAAACAGCAAAGTATTATGGAGGAGATTCAAGACAATATCACCAAACAGTCAAGCACCTACGTAATGGGAAAAAGAACACGTGCTAACCGTGTTAATTATCTATTTTATATGCAAAACATGGATGAAACATTTCAAAAAGCAAATGAAAAGTAAAATGATCTTATAAATTAGCGCTGCACGTACGTATACATACCATTGAACGAACTTTTCACGAAACATCAACAAGCTGAAGCCTATCGCTAACAAGTTGCAAACAATGTGCAACTGCCTACGAATCTTCCCCGACAGGCAGAATCAGGTCAAAAAAGTGATTACATTAAACATGGTTTCACAATATTCGTGGAAAAAATGGCAATGACATGCCACATAAGAAAAGTGTAAATTTTAAGGATTTGAATCCTTCATCTCTAGGTGGGAATGTAAATTCCAACACGTTGCGATTTCTAGATTCCCTGTGGCCTGAATAATGAGTCGTGGTCGTGATGTCTCCCTCCACTACCTGTTTCAGTTCCTCCTTGGATGCATAATATGCAACAGGACGAAGAGCAATTACTCAGTTTGACTTTGCCAACCTTGCCGTTCAGTCCGTTTTCCTTTGATTAGTTTCAAAAATGAAGATTGTAGCTGTAAGTACAAGTTGAAATACAACCGTGCTTGTCTGGATATTTCCAGGAAACTTTATAAGTACGTTTTCGGAGGAATGTATCGTTTTTTAATAGTTTTGATTTCAAATTTTTTGCAGAAGTTTCGAATTTTCCTCGCATGCACCTTGCTAGTGTCATGTCTCAGTTTTTCTGAAGCCAAGAAAAATAGTCGGAGGAGAACAGAAGATGGAGGGGATATCAAGGTAAGCATTTTGTACTTCTAATGCAATCCATTCTATCTTTCGTCTTTCTCACAAATTACGATGTGTTACAGCCGGAACGGGGATCTTCGGATGATCGGCAACAGATTTTTGAAGGTATTGAAGATCCCGAAAGCAGTGCACAAGGTATAAGTCCCGCAGCCGTGAACCCGTACAGCAACCAACTTCTTCTTCAAAATCAAGCTGGTCTTTACAACAATCCAGCTCTCTTTGCTGGAGGGGCTGGCAATGCGAATGCGGCTTTAGGTTCAGGTAATTTCGCAAATTTGGGCGGAGGGTTGTTCTCCAACCAGCCTTACCAATATCCATTTGCAGGTCAGGGACTTAACGGGAACAGTTTTGTGAACGCAGCAGTTGGGGGTTTAAATGCTTATCAAAATCCCCTTTTGTTTGGCGGAGCAAACATCCCGGGTATTGGTTCTCCTGATATCTTCAGCCAAAGTGCGGCTGCTGCTCAGCTCTACAACAATCCTTATTTAGGAGCATCTGCCCTTGGAGGGGCAGGGATTTCCCAAGGCATCAATCCACTATTACTCCGTGGGGCTACAAATTTGCAGTATCCCATTGTCGGAGGAAACCCGTACTTAGCCGCACAGTCGCTCCTCAGCCCATACTCCAACTACAACCAGTTGAATCCGTACAATAACTTTCCGTTTGCATCCAGATTCGGTATTGGTCTTGGTAGAAGTAGTGTTGGAAATCGACAAACTTCAAGTTCAAGCAATAATAACAATGATGAGTAATTTTTTTATTCATATTTTTTACCCACGAAGTTAGATATACTTTTTCAGAAAGTTTCGATTGATAGCATTAAGGTAATTTTACTTTGTAAAAAAAGTCGATGGAATTAAATTTTGAACCAACATATCTCTTTTTTTAACAATGTCTTCATTATAATATTAAATCAATTAGCCAAAATGGTCCACGTTGAAATTGATATCGTATCGTACATGATTCCCTTTAGTGGAGAACGTCGTTGCATTTGGTGTGAAAGTTTTTGTGTATGGTTCAAATTCAAAATGCTATTGTTCTCGCACCTTCATTAAGATTGATGATGACCATGTTTTCAAATTCACCAAAAAATTCCAACACATTAGCACCTATACCTATTTTGTATTTACCAAGATTCACGCATTCGCACCAAAACATTATCCTGGCTGTAAAGTGGATGGTTGGTTCCCTGCGACGCTCGTTTGGTAAAAAAAAGAATGAGATGCCTTCTACCTGCAGAAGATAATTTGTGTGACTGTCTAACTCTAATTTGAGAGTGTCAAGGCTTGTTCCTTTTCAAATTGGGACTTGTTTTTAAAAACTACTCTATTAACCCTATGCATTGTAGTACATTTTTTCCTGCTAACTCTAGAACTATCTCTACGCATCGGCATACATCATGTGCTGACACATACCTAAATGGAGGTCGGAAGTTAGTAGACAGACACATAATGCTAGTTCAGCTATTCAACTAATAGCCGACAGGAAAATTATAATTTACATGACAGTTTTCAGTCTTCCACACGAAGAGATCGTGCAGGTAGAAGTCAGATCATTTTAATTGTATTTAGTGGTATCCTTCAATTATAATCCATTGTAAAAACCAATTATTTGTTGTTATTAAAAATCAATGTGGTCAATCGGTTCTTGTCTAGCCCTGCCCGTTGATGTTCGTTCATTCAATTCAAAACAGCTAAAAGCGTAATCTGAATAACAATTGAGCTGCATAAGGCGTGATATGTAATAGGAAATACATGCATGCATGATTTGCATTTGAAAAAAATGAACTTATGCGAATATTGGGTACTGTTTAAAAAATACTGTTGGTGTATATAACTTACTTTTGTGACATTTAAAAAAGTGTGTCTACGTAAAATATCCATATCCACAAAATTGTTTTTAAAAAGTCAAGCAAGTGCCTGCATCGAAAGTTGTCTTACCACTTGGATCAGTAATGCTTTTGCGAGCGCCAAAATGTCAGTTACATAACCATATTAGACAACAGTGCGATGATGTTTTGCAGCAGTTCATGCGTTAGTAATGAGGGAATTTTTATAACTCACAAAATCTGATGCGCCCCTTCTTCCTGCAATTTCAAAAAAAAATGCATAGGTCAGCTTGCATTCATTTCCTGATAAGTTCGTATATTAGTATCATCCTTACGTGATTCATATTGCATATAATAACAACAAATCATAACGATTGTACAGCTCAAGATTACAAACACTGAAGAACGCAATCATTATATATTTGACTTTTGTACCGTCATCATCACATATTGATTGCTTTCGAAAGTAGTACGTTTTTTCTCGCAAAACCAATACCACGTTGATAGCCCAATTTACGTTTTGAAGTTAAATAGTGTCGTTCTCACGCACTCTCTTTGAAAAAAGGATTATTTTTTATAGATTCGTTTGTACGTTATCTCTAAAGACTTTTCATAGTATGGTTTAAATCTTCTAATGGCAGTTTTGAAAAGGGAATTTGATAAGATCCGATGTAGAAACTGCACTAGCATTTAAAACAAAACACAGTTCAGTTAGCTGTGAAGATGGAAAGTTTAGTTGACAAAATGGCACAGTGCTGCTAATGCAGCGACAAGTGCCCGCCTGGCGACACCAAGTATATTCACGAGAACGATCATGCTGGGAATTATGGGAACCTTGTCGGGTTATCTTGCGTCTTGGGAAAATGCGGACAGACTAAGTGATACGTATTTGGACAAGAACCGTGATTACGGCGAGACGTTCGATTTCATTGTTGGTAAAGTGGCCTTCACTTAAATGAGTTCCAATCAGAGCTTAAATGATATTTTAATAATAACGATTTGGGCCTGTATGGCGTTTAGTTGGTGGTGGCACTGCTGGAGCGATAGTTGCAAACCGGCTTTCGGAAAAATACAAAGTGCTTTTATTGGAGGCTGGTGGACAGCCACATCCGTTTCAATCTATTCCATTGCTGTCAAATTATCTTTTGAATTATGCTGAGTTGGATTGGAGGCACGTGACTATGCCGCAAAAGCAGGCATTTAAAGGATCCATACAATCTGTGAGTTCATGATGTCAAGTAAGCATGTGACAAATTTACGTCTGTCAACTGACAAATGAAACGTATTGCTGTTCCCAGAGGGCAAGTATTTCACAAGGCCGTGGGCTTGGGGGTACTACCAATCTGGATTATATGATGTATCTCAGAGGTTTGTATTCTTGGATGTGCTGGTATAGCTAACCGTTTGTACTATAGATCTGTTTTGGCGATTATGGAACGTTTTACTATGTATCTTTCCAGGTCATCCAAAGGATTTCGACAATTGGGCTGAAACTGTGGGTGACCCGAGCTGGTCCTATAAATCGGTATCAGAATACTTTAAATTATTTGAAAACTACGAAGGTGCATGGTCTCCAGGTTAGTCATCGTCATCTTCTAAGCATTCGTGTACGTTTGTCCACTTTTTTTTTAAATTTGAAATTGCTCGAAATCCAGAGAATCACGGTACCTCGGGAGAGCTCAAGATTCGTCCGCCGTCCTTCACTGGTCTTGGAGAGCAGTTTTGTCAAGCTGCAGAAAGCAATGGTTACAAACGAACTGACCTGAATAGCTTCCATTCAGAAGGTATTACCTCTTCCATCATTACTATATGGTTTGCGACAATATGACAGTGCATTTTTCTTGGCCATAAGTATCAAAATCAAATCATTAATTTTTTACGATGAATCCAAGGATGTGACATATTGAATTATCCCACCAAGAAAGGATATAGGGATACAGTTTACAGTTCTTTCCTGAAGCCGATAAAAGAAAGATGGAATCTAGCGGTTTATAAATATGCACATGTTAACAAGGTAAGCCATGTTTTTACATTCAACTTTATGCAATGTTTTTCCTCTCTCTAAATAATTAACGAGTTTAATACATTTATTTTTTATGCAGATTTTGACAAGAGGCGAAAACAACACAGCGTACGCGGTTGAGTACGACCGCCATGGAAAGTCTAGAGTTGCTTACGCCAAGAAAGAGATCATAGTATCTGCTGGAGCCCTACAGTCTCCCAAACTTCTAATGCTTTCTGGTATCGGACCAAAAACAGATTTAGACTCCGTCGGTATTCCAGTCAAATCCGACTTACCCGTTGGAAAATCCCTCCAAGACCACCTGAACGTATTTTTAGGACCATTCTTCGTTGAGCGCGGGCGATCTCTTGACATAGATAGGGACGTTGGAAACCGGCTCCGTACTTTCGTTAGCAAAGGATGGTGGACCTCTCACCACCACTGGGTTCCAAGCTGCAGCGGTGGTCAGCTCAGGTCTAGAGAAACTTCATGGTGGCAGAAACTGGCCTGACTTACAGCTCACAATGTACGGACTCTCGCACCATGTCTCAGCAGAGGACGATTTTAGTCACGCGTACAAACTCAAGAAGGATCTACTCAAATCATATTTCGAACACTCCAAGGGTTTAGATTCGTTCTCAATCGTCGTATCTGGTGGTCGCCCTAAGAGCACTGGAACAGTCAAACTTCTCAATAGAAACCCGTACGCACCTTTAATTATCAATCCAAACTACTTAGATAAAATATACGATATCGTTGTGATGGTGGATGGGGTGAAAAAAGCTCTCCGCATTGTTGAAAACTCAACTGTCTTCTTCAACGACCTCAACACACGTTTCACAAGGCAAGTTCTGCCTGGCTGTGAATCGTACAGGTTCAGAAGTGATGCCTATTTTGAGTGCTATGTCAGAACCATGTCTGTGTCCATGGGTAATGTGGCTGGAACCGCTGCAATGGGCCAAGTGGTTAATAGCAGGTTACAAGTCAAAGGAATAAAAAGTTTGCGAGTAATCGACGCATCAATCATGCCATCCATCGTCACTACCAGTACTGGAGCTGCGGTCATGATGATAGCGGAGAAGGGCTCCGACATGCTTCTTACTGAATGGGAACATACGGAAAGTGAAGCAGGGGCTGTAAAAGACGCCAACCTTGTGCCAAACAAGGATACAAATTCTCAGTTGGAGTCTACAAAATCTCTGTTGGACACTTTAAAAATACCCACATCCGGGAAAAAGGCAGCATCTCAGTTTAGTCTTACTGACTTACAAAAACTGACCAAGAGCGTGGGCAGCCTGGCAACGATGCTTGATCCGTTGACAGCCGCGGCAAGCAACGTTTACACAGGAAGTTTTAATCTGGCTAGTGGAGACTCAAAGAAAAACATGTCCTCACCTTTGAAGTCACTTGCAGCAATGGTTACTGTACCCGCCAAGCTAAAAAGTCAATTTGGAGGTCTTTATCAGAATTTATTTGAGTCAGACACGAACAGTGACAAGCTTGCTGGAAGCAAGGGAGTAGCAAGCAATTCTCTGAGTTTAGCCAACATTAAGCCTCAGACTCATGGGACACCTGGAAGCTCATTAAATACTGCTGATCCTTTGAAGCTAATTTCACTTCTGCAAAATAGCATGAAAGACTTAAAAAATGTGACAGCCATGACCTCAGCATTAGGCCAGTCATTGAAATTACTAGAGAGTGGAAAAGATGATATGACGCTGGACGACATTTTTGGAATTGTGGATGGCGAGCAGGAAGAGCTCATTGATTTTGGAGCTGGACTTGACGACATCTTGAGCACGAAATTACCAGCGAGAACAACTGCAAAAACAACACAAAAACCGAAACCAGCTAAAACGGTTAAGCCGAGCACGTCTAAACCAACAACTAAAAAGCCTACAACTACAACAACAACAGCTAGAACAACAACTACAGGAAAACCGTCAGCAGTTTCAACTACGAAAAGAGCATTTATTGACTACTCATACGAAGTGCTTCCAGTTCCTTTAACACCATCCAAAGAGGTCTCCTCCCACCAGGTTAACTCAATAGTTTACTCAAAACCTGGGAAAGGATCAGTACAATCCATAACAATTCAGCCATCTCCTAGCAGTCCTCTGACAAATGGTCAGTCATTTCAACTCCGTCCAACTCCTGTTCCCTCCTCTCAAGAGTTAAAAATAGATTTTCAAAAATTAAAAAACTTGGAAGCTCTTGCTCAAATACAACACGAGACATTGCAAAAAGTCAAGCAAAAACAGCAGCATAAACCGCAAGCTTTTCCGACTGCAGCAGTCAATGGCCAAGGATTTCGAAATCCTTCTCCGGAGATGTTTACGTTTCCAAGAAGCCACCCATATGCACAAAATCAGCAACATCATTTCACTGAGCCTGAGGCTCCATCTGTGAATATTTTACCTCCTCCTCCAAATGGAAGGTTTCCGTCCCAGAATTATTACCAAGCAGAGACATCACAAGACGCAATGCACCCGGTTTATGACCAAATGTTAAAGCCAGTGGTGCCCTATCCCCAAGACCCTCGTGTTCCGCAAAGTCTTTTTCGGCAAAATCTATATCCTCCTGCGGATAAATCCAATCTGAAATATGCAGTGAACACAATCATGAACGCCAAGTATGCTCCACCGTCGAACAATCCTTTCGCAGGTATGATTTCTTCATTCGGAGGCAGCCAAGACTATCAACAGCCACCATCGTCTGGAGTCGACAGCACTGTTCTTAAATCCTTGCAGCTGCGGGCCAACGTTGACAAATTCATTTCAGCAAGCCCCTGTAAGTCCAATCCCAATAACACATCGACCCACACCTCCGCCTCCAACTCCTCCAAGTACCACGCGCCTTCCACCACCACCGGTTGGCATTGACCAGTATGAAATGATGAAAAATGAAGATGGAGGAATTTTCGCACCAATTAAAGACGTCTTACAACCATTAAGATCTCTCATGCAAGCACCACTTTCTCTTCTTCCAAATCCTTTCAAGATTGAAACTCCTGAAACTACCACGACCAGTAGCTTGTCTAGCCTACTTCCTTCCTTCTTGCCTTCCGGGCTTTTCTCCCACAGGTACGGGCCCTTGATCTTACCCAGGGCCTGAAACACAAACGCCATCGCAGTACGCGTACGGACAAAATAACAACAACAACGCATTGTCCACGGTTTTACCCCGTTTCCTCATGAATCACACCGATCAGCATATTCACCCAGAAACTTTTGTTCGTGCGTTGGCTAACTACTCAACAGACCTTCCAAAACCATTTGTATTGCAACCAAGCAATACGTTTACACTACCCCCTCAAAACGACAATCCCCCACCCAATCAGCACCAGCAAAAGCCTGAGGGGGGTAAAAGCAGAAAGAGGCTGGGTGAGAGGATCAGTGATATTCTTAGTCAGTTAAATCATCACCATTTTGCCAGTATGTCATCGCCAAGACCCAATTATCATGTGGAATCTGGGTTCCCTCAATCAATCGAAAGTAACAACGGCGCAAACAGTGCAAACGAGATTTTGAACAATGGAGTATCCGAGATTTCATACGACAGTAAAGGCTTCCATCCTTCCAACAGCTCCAAAAGTGAAAGAAAATCCGCCGATTGAATTTCACAAATCTATTTGGGCAAAAGAGCCATCCACTCCGTCCAAGAGTTTACACTTTCGAATCAAAATCATTAAATAAGACACTTTTCCGCTAGCTTTTGTAGATAATAGATATTTAATGAAACTATGTGATGCTGGTTTTAGTATTATAAATAACTACTATTTGTTGTTTTATTGTTATCCTTATTAGAGTTAAGTCTACATGCAATAAACATAAATGTTCAAACAATGAGATTACTTGGGGTATGATTGAGGTGATTTGCAAATTCAAAAAAATCATCTAAAAGAAACGTCCAACTTTAAAGGATGCTGTTGCTGATAAAAAACTTCATCAAACATTATCCCAATAACATCTTGGGAAACTTAAACACATACAACATAGGACAATGGACAGATCACTTGATTTGATATATTGAATATTAAAAAAGGTGTGTACGTTCAAGGTATTCGTATTCATGCATATTTTTACTGTCAACCGCTGGCTTTTTAACGCAACGAAAGTTAATGAATTCAGGAAAACCCGTACTACAAGTATCCATTTTTTCAATTTTTCTTGGCGATCGTTTGTCTTTACAGTTTTTGTACAGTTTTTTTTAATATAAAAACCCACCTACCAAACTATAATCTAGTCAAGTCTCTTGAGTGAAACTATGAAAAATTAAGACAACTGAAAATGTCATTCTCTTCTACACACATACCTACTCATGTTACTGCGGAACTATCTGCTTCTGCAGAAATTAAAAGAATTAAGACTGTATAAAAATAAGAAGATCATGTTCGATACAGAAGCAGAGCAACCAGTAAAATTGTCAACTCAGTTAGATTGTCTTGTCAATCTGCAGTCCCGGATCGTTTTGTGTATGAATTTTAAAAACATGAGAGAACCAATTCAAAAGTCAACTTTTTCTTTGAAATGCTTTTGGGATAGTTTTGCATTAGAGGAATACGAAAGGGGGAAAACCCCATTCGTTGGTTGGTTGCATGGTATGCGGAGAGGAATATTGCAGGCACATTGAATGAGAAAATTTTATGAATGAAATGTAAAACTTCTGAATCAAGTTGCAGAAATATCACTGAAATAGCTACCCCAAAAGACAGGTGGGTCCAGTGTTCAAATTGACACATTTAGTCATCGATATTTTTGAAAGGATGTTTGTAGTTTATAAACGCAGAAAAATACTATGCATTGTTCTTTATTCTTATATTTTTATTACTTTTTGCAAACAGAAAAAAATGTTCTGGAATACCATTATATTTCTTGGCTTACCATTTTGTATTATGTCTGTGGTTTCATACTTGCCTGGATAGCGTTTTACTTCTCTTGACCATCTTATATTAATGTTTATTAGAAACTGTGACCTTAACTTCGCAAAAACATTTGAAGCGCTTCATTTTCATTACATCCTTACATAAGGTCAAATCGTGACTAAAGTATCGTGCATCTGCTACGTTTTAAGATATTTTAATGAATCTTACACAGAGATCGTAATGCTTTAAATTTGTCATATTATATATTATGTGCATCACTATTTTGAGCCACCTTCTTAAAATACTTATAATCCAGAAACATGTGTACCTACACAAGCATTATGACTTTAAAAGTTGTATCATCGACTTTTTGGTGTTATTTTTTTGTTTGTAGTTCGCAGTAACACGCTTTTGGTTTTTTCATCTTGCGATTCAAAGTCTAAACATGAATTCATGGACATGCATAAATAATACCTTCTTACCAATGTTTTCATGTGGCTAGTTTTTTTCTATTCTCACATAAGAATCCAGTCTAGCATCCCATTCCTTCTTCACCATAAAGATGGTCAAAGCGTAGAATGCAATAATGTACCAAGTTTTCAACAATGCGTAATCATCAGAATACATGTGAGCAGCAAAACTCCATGATCTTCATCCCTCTCGCATGTAAAAAAATGAGTTAGAATGGACAACACACTGTCTCGCATCATTTTAGGGATTTTAGCGTTTTCTATGTAATGTCATACAAAAGCCATAATATTTTTTTTTGCTGAGTTAGAAGAGTCGTACCCTAGGGTTAAAAATTCAGATTTTTTTGCATTGCACACATGTAACTGAAAACAGCGAAAAAAAGGTAAATCTCGAAAAGTTTTTTTTCACGAATTCCCCCCATTTTCGGTATTACGCAAACGCGTAGGTTTTTCTGTCACCATTAAAGTTAACAAGCTATTATTATCTTTTCAGCAGCCACTGATACGATGTGTTAGTTTGCTTGGGATCATCTTACTTTTTTTACCAGTTGGGAAAACCTCATCGTGCACATGGATTCAGGCATCCTCATTGTAATCTCGATCTTCCTTTTCGCATTTCTAACGTAAGTTTGTTTCTTACTGTTACTTGACCTCAAATTTGTTGCTTGACTAATGAATATTCGTAGTGTTATGTTAGATTGAATTTGTGCTTTTTTATGTGTTTTGACAGATTTATGGGTGGTGTATACTGCCATTTTTGTTGTGAATCGGGAACGGGAGGTCGAAATTATGCATCCAACGAAAACATCGCTCCTATTACCACAGCCGTGTACGCAAAACGCGCTGCCCGAAGAGGAGATGCGACAGAGAACAACTGTAAATGTAACAGGGAGTTTAAAGGAAGATGTGACAGTTGCGAGGGCGAAGCTTTTGTAGATGACGGGGAACTCGGGAGTCCCAGAGACTTTTCAAACTTTGGTGGTGATCGAGGTTTTGACTTTCCTGGAGGAGGAGGAGGTGCTAACGGAGCGGACGATCCTATAAGAGGATTTATGAGCAACGGCTCAGCTCCAACTGCAAGTGCGCTCGATCAACCAGATCGTGCAGCATCGTTCGGAGTAGGAGGAGGAGAACAGTATTAAAAATGGTGAAGTTTTTTAAAAATCGTCTGAGAAAGAAACCGACGCGCGTACTTCGTCAACAAACTACTTAAATACTCATTCGTTGAGAATTTGCAACAAAAAGTGTTCGGTAAATAATAAATAAGGTATTGACGAGAAGTTGACGACTGTGCCTTGGATAATGGATTAGTATTAGTGTACTTAACCACCAAACCGGGATGTACCGTAACTTTTTACATCGGTTTTAGTTTTTGTTCGTTTTTAATTTAGTAAATTTATTTTCTGTAGCCAGTGTTAGCGAATATTTTCGTTTATTAACCAAATCCATGTTAATCGTACCAGTAATGAAAAGAATATTGGACTCCTTAGCTAATAGTTGTCCAACTCAATACAACCAACAAACATTGAAACGAGCTCTCCTTCTGTTGTTCAAGCAAACATTAACACGTAATGGTGGAATTTATTGATGTTTTTTATTAAAAATCGTATGCATAAACAATGTAAAGCGTTTAACAGTGAACAGTCAAGCAATCACAATTATTATTTTAATCCACATTCAAGCTTTTGATGATTCGGCCGTTCACAAACACTGTCTTAATGTTACGATCATCTCCAAGCATTATAAACTTTTGAACCAAGTCAACCAGGTCATTGTTTGGGAACACATCAACTGCTGACGGTTCAGATTTAAGGCTCACAATGAGGGCATCGAAGGACTTCCCCACTTGGAAATTTCCAATTTCTGCGTCCAATGCAAGAGCTATGAAATCAAAAATCTATTGGTCAGACGATGCATGTCTTTTTTCACCTTGCAGTTTGTCAAGCGCATAATTACCTTCTGCTCCGCCAAGAGTAGCAAGATAAACCGTTTCCCGATACGTTAACGGTTCAGGTTCCTTGCCAGCAATTGCTAGGCACTTCGCTGTAATGATTGCGTGTCTCATCGCCTCGATAATCGAAGCAGAATAGCCTCCTGATACGTCTACAAAAATAAAACGAGTAAGTTTTAGAATATACTTTTGTGATAGAAGCTCGACTAGATTCATTGCAGTTTGGAAGTATAACAGAATTTCTTACCTGTTCCAAGTCCGACTTTTACTCCTGCGTTTCGAATTTTTCTTACTGGGCATAATCCACTGAGAAGGCAAATATTTGACGTTGGACAGTGAGAAATAGATGAGTTGTGAGCCTTCAGTAGTTCTATTTCCTCATCGTTCAAGTGAACACAATGGGCCATTATAGCCTGAATTGGAAACCCACCAAAACAATTTTTTTGATTCCATCTATCTTCAGGGTAAAATGCTACAGAAAGATTATTTTGAAAACCTATACCTTTTTCGTAAGAAGTCCAGTTTTTGCGTATATGCTGGTATAGTTTGTATGTTGTGGGAACAGCTCCATAGCGCGATCAATTTCCGGCAACGATTCACAAAGATGTGTCTAATCAATGCAAAGTACCCTTTTTCACTTTATAACTCAGTCCTTCTCAAAAAAACTCCTGACATCAGGAACTTACCTGAATATGGACATCTTGCGTTTTTGCCAAATCACCAAGGCCTTTGAGTAGCTCTTCAGAGCAAGTGAGCGCAAATCTGGGCGTAATTGTAGGTAAAACCAAAGGATTCTGTTTGCAAATATTTCGTAAGAATTAGGTTTTGCATATTCTGCTAAACGTCTTTATGTATTTTGTCATATAATACATTTAGCTTTTGGATGGTTTTCACAAACTCGGCAGTTTGAGCAATTGAATCCTCAGTGGATTCTATGTAATAGTCAGGTGTAAAACAATCCATGCAAACTTTTCCAATCAATGCCCTCTGGCCGTAGCTTTCAACCAACTTTGCCAGTATAACCGCCGATTCCTTATGGATTGTTGTGAAGTATGAGGCAGTTGTGGTCCCGTTGCTTACCGTTCTTTCCTAGAACAATAAACAAACACTAATCGCAATAAAATATATGAATACGATAGAAATAAATAATTTACAGTTTTCATACATACCACAACTTTTCGATAAACTCCCTCTGCAAAGTCAGTGTCTTTATACTTTGACTCCAATGGGAAAGTGTACTTGTCCAACCACTCCAAAAGTGGAAGGTCAAGAGCGAGACCAGAATTAGGATACTGGGAAGAATGAATGTGTGTGTCGACAAATCCAGGAATCAGAAATTCACTTTGAAATCCAGAAGATGAAGTTCAATTTATATTGAAACGAAAAGACCTATGCTCAAAATATAGCTCATACTAGTTAGTACACATACATACCCTTCCGACAGTTTACAGATATCCGAATCTGGAATCCTGTATTGCTTCTGTAACTGTTGAAGATTCTCAGAAGTATCCACGAATATAATCTAAAATAAGCAGCAGATTTTAATTTTTTAAACTGCATTTTTATACACAAAAGGTTATATAACCTCACATAAAGCATGACGCATTGTTCATAACGCGAGTGCAGTAATAGTAAATGTATTGGCTACCTTTCCATCCTTTACCCCAATCACACCATTCGGAACTAAGGCACATGGATCTTCCCAAGATAAACTGTGTACGTAAGGTCCCACAAATGCCTGAACATTTCCCTTAGGACTGCTGGCCCCGGTTCGGAACACGCTTTTCGTTGTTTTATTACCCATCATGATTGCAAGTAGTCTTTAATTGCTCGATGTAGTCACCTAAAAAAGGTTGACGGTATTACAACGGTCAAATTCTTGAGAAGCGAGTCTTACATCCGATTCTCAATAGCTTTATGACTATAATTTATTTGTGTAGGAAAAAGCTGCTTGCAGCCTCTTTTAAATTAATAGTTTACACATTCTGACTTCATATGAAATATAGTAGACTGAACTAGGTCTGTACTTACATCAAAATCGCCAAAATTAAAGATGAAATCAGAGCGATTTGCCACCGCAAAAGGTCTTGACAAGACTGAAAGATGAATGTCTTTACAGGGTCTTTCTCTGTGTACATATGCAATACAGAATGAAGATTTGTATACGTACGCAAACCAGTTGATCAGCCAAACGAAAAGGTTTTAATTTTAAATTTTATATGTAGTCAGATTGGCTCTCGATTCTGGACTGGATAACCTGCTCGTATGGTAAACTCTGCAGCAACAGTAATCATCTGTCAAAGTGCAGATTTGGGTTTGAATGACTCAAGAGTTTATGAGCCGGACAAGATGACAAATACGTACGAATCGAATTCAAGTAGTACTATATTGCTACACATTCTGAATGCATGTAGAGCTGAAGTGCTGATATTATGATTAATCTGAGATGTTCTAAGCGTCTGAAACATTATTTCTCTTCATTTTTCAGCTGTAGTAAGTTTGACTGCAATATCACAATGCAATAAATTCTTGTATCACGTCAAAATAATGCTTGTGTCACATGTAAATTTTAATGGATAATGGAAGAATTATAATTTAGGGATTAAAAAACTTGCTGCATATCGTTCCAAAACCTGAACAATTTTGATCCTCTTGTAAAGATAAACTTGTCAAACGTGCTCAACGTTTTACCAGAGTGCAGTTTTCCTAACATGGAATTCGAAACGGCATCGCCACCATTTGGGTATTCCTAAACTAAGTTAAATACCTATTCCTATACTTCCAATAATGACTTAAACGTAATAGCTAACTCCTTCTGAAAGCGATTAAGGATGAAGCACCTATGTTGGAGACCTAAGCACATTTCAGATTGTCCATCCAAAACTATATCACGATTAAATTTGAATGGAGAGAATGCTAGAAGTAAAGAACCTGAGAACTCTAATACGTTCGTCACCTAATACTATAATTGTCAAATGAATGGACGGAAATGAGTTCTTTATGAGTTGGTTGGTGAGAGAGATCTTGATGTCAAATCATGAGAGGATGTAATGTAAATATTTAGAATTAGAAAGAAGTGTACAACACGATTAGAGTGATCATTTTTCCTTAAGTAGTATTTGGTTTGTGGTTTCAGCAATCTATGTAAACTTGATTTTCGAAATAACTAATTGAGAAAGATAAATTTCGATTTTATTTTATTTTTACTATTACAAGCGAATATAGCTTAGACCCGCACGCAATATATTCTGTGAACGTTGGTTTTTATCGTCCTAACAAAGGCTCACTAAAATTAGGCAAATACTTAAAATAACAAATAAAAGGCCTAACGAAACAGAAGTGAAAAATATAAAATGACTTAAGGTTAGATTGACATTAAGCCAGCCTAGTAGAAAAAAATGTATTAAAATACAAATCAAAGTCTTAATTTATTTTTGTCTTTCTTGTAGCTTACAGAAGCATATTATTAAAACTATCCAGATAAATGCGTCGTATATGTTTACGATTAGTTCTTTGGAAATAGAATAGGAACATTAATAATCATCATTTCCAGAGCGGTCGTTCCTTGCTTCAAGGTGCTCATGTTCAATTTTCCTGGGCACAATAAGCTTGGTGCAAACACAGAGCTCAGGTTGAATGGATTCATTTTATTCTTGTCACACCTGTCGGCCACCTGGTGAAGATGACGTAAAAGAAACCGGAGCGTCACGTAATGGGCTGCTGGTAGTTTCTTCAAATGCCTCTTGATGATGTCCACAGTCAGTTCATCTGTACACGCATTGATTGTTCATGAGTCGGATTCAGAGATGAATGATGAATGAAGAGCGAGAAAAAACAAGAAAATATAGTTAATGGAATTCCGATCATAATCATGCTTATCATATTTATCGCTGATATTCCAGAATTCATATTTAGTTATAAGAACATTACATGTAAATATCCCAAATAGTTTAAGATCAGACTGGATTTCTTTGATATGAATGAAATCGATTCCTGGATGAGTATGAATACAATACACAATAGGGATACTTTTTTGTCTGACATATACAAAATGACGCGCTTTGTGCTGTCAAAGTATGGATCTGTTCTAGAGCTTAAACTTTTAAATGTCATTCAACGGTCGCTAGAAAAAATCCATTGATTTTGGCTATCATGATCATTTTACTTGCTAGAATTATCCCTGTCTTTTGTTTCACACTTCAACTGGTACGCATACAAAAAAAATATTGCGCAATGTTGTACAAATACAAGAACTTCAGAGCCTGTCACTTCAAGGTCATAGCAATTCGGATTCAGTTTTCTTGAAGAAGCATCGATACATTTGGCAAGCTATAATAATATCTTTGGTTAAAGTTCCTGCATTGACCGCAGACATCTTGTTGTGGAGCCACAGAACAAATTAGGTAGCGTAAAAAAACATACAATACTGCATATGACAAAAGATAGACATAATATTCTGTATCCCAGAGCTCGGGCCATGCTTTTTATTTTGAAACATATCTTGAGGTGATGAAAAGAAAACATCTAAAGAGATAATTTCAGGCAAGTAAGCTATTTTGCAAACTGGAAAGGTAATCAAAAAAATTGTTTCTACGTCATGTAGTAAACAATCTACAACGCAGGCAAATATATACTTACACATTCATGAAACGGTGCTATGCTGGTGTGTAAAGAAAATTAGCACTCACTTCCATATAATACCTCAATCTCTAACCTGTCCGGCCTACCGTGGAATAATAGCCAGCTTTCATAGATTCCATACTTGATATTTTCAGCGCATGATTAATTTACCGCGACATTTGATAAGTTGTTTTGGCAGTGTATTAGCATTTTGGGTGTTTCTTCTACTTTTACTGTGGCCTTTCACAATATGCTACTTATTGTTTGCCGCAGTGAGAAATATGAAGCTTCTTTTCTGTAAATATATACTGAAGTAGAAGATACAGATTACTACACATTATGCAGAAGCAGTGTGTTGCACTTAGACTTTTTGCAGGATACTAATCTGATTCAATATCATAATTTAAATTTCGCGATTTATTATTTGACAGCATCATGGACACTTAATTCTTTATGCTGCCTTACTTCTTGTAGTGACTAGACTACTAACTGATCATCTCGATGATGTAACACAGACCACCAAAATAGCACAAAAAACGAATTAAATAAAACTTAAATTAGTCTGTGACATGACCTTGAACATGTCATGTAGCATTAAGTTCTATACTTACCGGCGTGTATAAATTTTTCNTAACTGATCATCTCGATGATGTAACACAGACCACCAAAATAGCACAAAAAACGAATTAAATAAAACTTAAATTAGTCTGTGACATGACCTTGAACATGTCATGTAGCATTAAGTTCTATACTTACCGGCGTGTATAAATTTTTCAAAAACATCTGACGTTATCAGGGGATGTGGTAGCAGTCTAAAGAAAAGTTTGACCAAGCCGCACATTGAATGCATGTCCAAAAATTGGCTCATATCTGCGGATTCACGCTCTGTAAAAAAAATTGAACAAAAAAAGAATTTTCGATGAATACATGCATTAGAAGTGAAGGTGAAATTGAAATCGCTGAAATAAGAGAGTTGCTACTGAGGTCGACACTCGGTATTTCTTTCATACAAAGAGAGGATTGCCATTACATCAATCTGACAAGCCAAGATAGCCAGGGAGTGACTAACATAATTCAAGATTCGGAATAACATCACGCTTTCAAAAGTAATGTAGCTTTCTGGAGCGTTTTAATGCACCTTTTTGTAGAAAGATAAATGTGGTTTTCACAAACTCAGCATTCTTCAAGCTTTAGACAAAATTATTATCAAAATCGTGGCATTCATATTATTCAGTCAGCCATTTTCACCATCTTCAAGGCTAGAAGAGAGACTACATGTAGCCTTGGTCCTCATTTCATTTATTTGTTTCGATACATCCTGAAATTTTCACACTTGAGTGACTGTTTATCAAAATACTTAATCTGGTCATT
>VICI01000298.1:0-44432 GCA_019593645.1 Akabosia matsudoensis
CATAATAATTCCTGGGATTGCCAACTCTTAGACGAGTTCAAAAGTAGCAAAAAACAGTAGAAATAATCCTAATGAAATTGTATATCTGTAATTACTCGGACTACTTCTATGATAAGTTTTCGGATATTTAATTTCTCCTCAATTCATTGTACCGACGAAACTCATCATAACAAAGTCACACTTGAAAATCATGAAAATTTACTCTTCAAAGCCGGTGTTGCTGAAAGGTTGGAAAATGAACGCTAAGTATCTAATTGAAAGCTTCTTGCACACATCAGTGTTAGACGTTTAATGAATGTGTAGCGCCGACAAAGACGACTATAGTAGAAATGCTCTCAAACATTTTGCCATAATTGTAAATGTGTAAGTTGTCGATAATATGATGAATTCAAAATTTATTCTAAGCCAGAACAGCTCATTTGTACAGGAAAAGAACATTTATAAACTAGTTATTACTAGAATACGATTGAAGGGGATGATGATAGGTATCTAATGTAGTTTACATTAGTAATAAAACGGTTAAAGGTACCCATTTTTGAAACGTAGTCTATGTAGTACCCAGCATCATCATATTTATTTACAAATTTGTTTATGAATATGCAAGTATTTATTATTACAAATAGCCCTTCTGTGAAAGGGACACGCATGCGGTGCAGTCTTTAATGGACTTTATTCCGGTACACAATCTTGTCGGTGAGGTTCATGAACGTTTTTAAACTTGAGCTGCTACCAAAGCAAAGATTATAGAAACAAAGGTATGGAGTTCGTACTCACTTTGAAACCACAAAGTAATGAGGTGAACAAAAACAGGGCTGGATGGTGCAAGTAGTCGTGCATGAAGTTGATACAGCGCCTATTGTTATATCAATAAGAGGTCATTTAAAAATCTAGTAGCACGTTTCCTATGAATTATTCATCGTAAAAGGTATCACATCCTAATACGTTTATTTTTAGCTGGTTGATGAGCTGTCGGTCGGTGTCCGGCTGACCACTGTGCTTTGAGAGCAATCATTTCTCTAGGTTTGATCCGTAAGTGGCTGTACATGTTCCATAAAAGATAATGAAGCAGAAATACAAAAGGTTACAAGATTTTCATGAGCGGGATAACATGATGAAAAATATTAGGAGAGAAAAAGGGACGGGAAATGCTTACGATAATCATTAAACTTAAAGGATACATGAGACGGTTCAGATGTATGGATTAAATTAAGTGGAAATGAAAGTGACCACTCAGCAGTATGCCTGATCGTATATGCTTCATAATAATAGAGCCATTTTAATAATGATATGCCTAGTGTCAATGTGTGAATGCTACTTCGTTTTCGGCACGGAATAATGGTGTTACAGTCAAAATGGTCAGCACCAACAGCACCGGTTCATCTAGAGAAGACTATCAGAGGAAGTAATATAGCTACCAGCATGTTGTCCTTGCACCTTTACAAGCTGATTTATCCTTTCTTCTAAATTCCCCATAATCTTAATGATGCTTTAAATAACAAGAAAGGAACAATAAATAAAACTTCAGTAGGTGCTTGAGAACACCATTTTGATACGTATGGCTAAGGCACAAAAATAAGGATTTTAGAACATTGTGTGAACATCGAGCCCAAAAACCTTTAACCATGCAATTTTATGCAGGATTTGGCTTCCCGTATTGGACATCAAAATGATTTGTTAATGCAAGCGGATAGTGTTTTTGTTTTCCCTCGAGATCTGCAGGGAAAACAGTTCCGAAGCTTTTAACGGAAAAATACTGGACTTCATACGATTTCTAAACAGCAGCTTAAATTTCTTGTGGGAACCAAACTGTCCAAGTCAGAGAAGCGGGTGGAACGAGAGACGTCAAAATATTATTTTTGACTTGGTGTAACCTTTTCTGGCCTCGGTCGTGTTTGCTGTCTGCTCAAATGATCTGTTCAATCTCATTTACAACATGTTGTAAATTAATTTGAGTAAAAGTTTATAGTTTTTATGAGAGTAAAGTAGGCATAAAATTGGTCCAGAAATGGGAAAACATTGAAGTGCATGTGTAACTAATATTCCCCCAGCGCTCAAGTTTTATGACTGTCATCAGGGCTCAATGAAGAACAACAAAGTGTTCATCATCATACAAGCGCCTCTTTCTTTATACTGCATCAAGAGGAGTAGCTCACAAAGAGGAAACTCAATAAACAAACTTCAAATATGATACGATTTAAATGAAAATTTAGGTAAATGAGGAAAATAATAAAACGCGTTTACTGACGTATTCATTGAGTTGTTGTTTTTTGTTTCTTTTAGAGCCCAAGACTTTCTACACATGTATGTCATATTTCCCCTTGCATTTCATAAGTATAGAGACTATAATCTTACCGATCTTCCTATGTGACTCTACCATCACAGGAAAAAGATTCTCAGATTACTAACACTCCAATGTTCTCCTTGATGAAAGTAATATTTACATCTTAACAGACATGTATTACTAGTACATGCATATGATCATCATCTTTGCCCAGAGATGCTGATCTTTTAAAAAACACAGCTTCCGTTTATCTGTAGAATAACTGTTTTACGAAGGACTAGAAACAGAGAAGTGATTTACATGTGCATACTTTTATAAAATAAATATTCCTGCTGTATTTCTTCTTGCTATTTACATGAAAGTAAAGAGATACTTTAAAAGCACTTCGTCTGTTTACCTTTTTTTGCCTATGTTTTTCATTTCATTTGCGACCAGGCGGATGAAAGGAAAGATCTGTGTGCGTAGTACTCAGTAGTAGTAGACACGAAGTAACACTTAAAGAAGTTTCCTACCTTTAAACTGAACAATTTTCTTTGTGTTGTTGTAAAAAAAATGATTATTATTAGACATTAGCTCTAAATAATATGACTTTATGGGTTTTCAATAGCAAAAGTCTTCACCCTCACGTCGTCATTCTGTTGAATATAATGGGATTATATGAAAAAACTCTCTTATGTTTGAGTCGACGCATTCCTGAAGAAAAACTGCAGAGTAATGTGCTGAGACACTTCATAAAGAAACTTTTATTCGCCCGAAACTGTCGTTGTAATTGTAACTTTTATGAATTTGTTCAAGTAGATCTGTAGAGGTAAAATTTCATATTGTTGTTTGCATACCTCAAATCAGTAAGACAGCCTGTCTGGCAGTTGGCTGATTTCGTGATTTAACGATTACCAACAACTCCCTACGAACTGTTCACAGGGCCAGTTCAGTTACTAACAAGAGCGTTTAACGAAAGTCCCATATAAGTAGGTATGCGTTTTGCTGTTTACAGCTGGATGGGTTATGCTGACGGACATAGCAGCCGAGATTCTTAGCTTATTGTGCATCCCTTCTTTCTTGAAAAAAGGATTTATCGGGTCAAGTGTTTTTCTGATGAAGCTTCTCTTGAGAATTTAATGCTTAGAATACTAGTTGCTTGGTCCTTGTTGCATTGCATTGTCTTTTTTTATCTTTTAACCCTTGTTTGAGCCGATTATATCGAGTTCAGTCATCCATGTATATTAGGGTATATAGCTGGAAGAATAAGCTGAAAGTATCTTATTTAAAACTTTGATGAAACAAGTGAACACTTCTTTTTTTCGCTTCATTCGTTCCGTCAAGAGGTTTGTAACGATAAAATGCTTGTAGGGGTTGAAAAGGGAGACATCGTAAATTAGTGGCAATTTTTCACTTGGTCACATTTTCTTCTCGCCCCAAAGTGCGAGCGACGATACCACTCTGGATCCATATTATCTCGATGTTATCAGATTGAAAAATGCCTGTTGCTACCTTTATAGAAAGCATGAATGGACGTTTGGAAAGAAGTTGGTTTATCAAGTAGACTCAAATCAGGAGTCGGTTGTAGTACACTTGAAAATGTTTATGTCCAACCTGGAGAGAAGACGATAGTTTAAATAAGAGAAGAAACGATAATCATGGTGTTAGTCTTAGTTATTAGACGAAGGACTGGAAGTGTTTAAGAACTGAAGGTTTTGAGAGAAACAATCAGGTAAATTACATGACGCACAAAAAAGTAGTAAAACTGAAGAGGGACAGAGAAAATTTTATGTTTCATTTCATTTTTTTCGTGTTGATTGCTGCACTCAAACTGTCTCGTTCCTGAGCCGAGTATACTTGAAATTCAACAGGTAGGCAACGAGAAAATAGTGCGGCACGGCTGGAAACGATTTGAAAAGAATTTTTAGTGCTTCTTGTAAAAATATAACTACTCAATTTCCCTCCTACAAACAAGTAACTAGTTTTTTTTTTGTCGTACAGAATAAGGCACGCATGAGCGTATTGACACGTATAAGGTATGTCTATAACCATTTTATCTGGTTAGCTGCAGACGCTGCTGCGATGTAGGGAATCACCAAGAGGGGTAGTGCACAGTGGAAAAAAGTGTGACTACATGACAGTCATAATGATTATAATGACAATATTATATCGACGTTTATCTTGAAAATTGTACAGTGGTTATAACTCCTTACCTCATGCACACATCACGACAAGTTTCCCAGCTATACACGTAAGCTTCTTGATGTTAAATCGCTGATCATTCTCTTTCTACAAGTAGCTTGAAATGCACTTGTTCCACGATACACATATTAAATGGGAAATGCTTGTAATTTGGATACGATTTAGAGATGTTAAACTAATAGTATAGTTTGAGAATCGTAGATTGCTTAGAATAGAAAGTTTACGGTTTTTACGAAAGCATTAAATGTTACCGTTCTGTAACAATGGTTGAACTGGTCAAGAATAAAGACTTTTCAAATAAGAAGTATGAAATCCTGGGTGTTTTAACAACTTCAACTAAACCCATTACGAATTCATTTTACTTCGGACTCCATGCATAATTCCGTGAAGAGAGCCTAGAATAACAACTTAATTGGCAATTATACCAGCGAAGGGGGAAAAATCACGGCTTATCATATAGAAGGGATTTACTTCTAAACTACTATGTTTTAATAGTTTACTAAAGATGATGCAGTATTTGCTTTTCCTCTCAAAGCTGTAGGTGTATGTTCCTCACGAAAAAATTATGTGCGATGGAGTAATTTTGTTCTTCTAGTAATGATTTTGTTGGTGGGTAGGGAGAAATTCTCTTTATAGATAGGTTTTTGATGACTCGTTGATTGGGGGTCGGCCACTTAGCTGGTGAATAAATATCCATTTTAGTATTGATGAGAAACTGAGAAATGAGTAATATGCTAAACTACAAGAACTTAATTTTCCCTGCATGTATCATTTTTTTCGTTAGGGAGGAACTCTAGTATTTACGTAAAAAGCAGGCGTTGATGCATATTATGACCTTCGTGATGTAAATACGCACAAGAAAATGTATTAAAAGAACATCTTCACAAAAAGCAGACAGTCGTAAACATATAGGGGGACACATAACTCGAGGCGAATTTTCATTTTGTTTAAAAACGCTGTAAAACATCTCATTTACCACAACAGATTTCAACTCATAATTATCCTTTCTAATTATAAATTCCCTCTCGGCGTATTCTAAAATGAGCTGGGAATCAACCACAGAATATCTGTTACATGAGAACCCAAGGATATTAATTTCTTTAATATTTAAAATTTTACCAGTTATGATCATTTATAGAGGAATATTTTGTATTTCAAGGGCTTTGATTTTACAATTAGAACCCTACAAAGCCAACACTATTTATATTAAGACACACGTACAAATCATAGAGTTGTTTCGTTATTCATGGTGATGAGCATGAATCCCTTTTGGCAGGTTAGATCTACGTAGAAGAGTAGAAATTGACACAGTTCTGTATTATCTTTTAATCGTTTGAGTTTGTTTGTTTATTAAATACTGTAATTCTTTTATGGAGAATAGACATACTTGATTGTCTTATTATTGGTTTTCTTAGAGGCTTCCTTTCATAAGAAAAAGTAAGCTCACTAATAGCTTCAGGCTGTCATAAATTTTACTAGAAGTTTTTACTGTTTTCAAGAAAATTTAATATATTTATTACTTGATTTGGTTGACTTAAAGTTAAGTAGAAAACGTTCTTCGTTTCTTTCTGGCAAGGGTGCTCCTGATGTAAGTAGGCATTTGTTAGTGTACCCATTTCAATAATTTTGTAATGAAAGGAACAATGATAGTGCAGCTCACAAAGGATATCGGAAAAGGTCATTTTTTTCTTATTCTTTCGACCTGTAAGGAAAATGGAATGGTAGATTGGTTTCTTGAAGTTTATTGCAGTTTTCTTCACAGGAAAATAATAACGTCACTTGCAAAGCTGTTTATATCGCTAATGTTTTTGTAAATTCTCTTCTAAAGTGGTAAGGTATATTAGTAGAAAGGCATAGACGATACAATATGACCTTTTGTAAGAAAACGTGACACCCAAGAGTACAAAAATATTCTCTGAGCTCATTTCGTGAAATCAAAACGTACAAACAAGAAGCCTTTTCAGAGCTTACCAAACTTGCCAAGCTAAACATCATCCGTAATGTCTGCTTTCTGCGTATTTTGTTACAAGTGATCATAAAGAAAATCTTTTAGAGTCATACGGAACATATTTTTGAATGAGTATGGCTGCATGCATGGACGAGTTTCATGCACAGAGGAAATTTTATTGAGCAGAACTTATAAACTTTGCTATTAAGAACGTGGCTAAAGCGTCTATTTTGTCGAGTTGCTTTGATAGCTAAGCTAGTAACAGCAAAGTTTTAGGAAAATTACTTGATGCATATGAACTGTGAAACTTCAGAAAGATATAAGATACTTTTCCAGATTTCTTTTGGCGCTGAAGAAACATAATTAAAAGCTGATTCCGAGCAGTATAGAACTCAAAGTCACTTTAAACGTTGAACTTTGAGATGTTGCATATTGATTGTGATTTCAAAAAAACATTCTTTATCATTACTGAGTAATATTCGCCTATTGACTTGCGATGACTAATTGAACTATTAACACATAATCATCGAAACGTGCAGGTGATGTTGCTCATGTACATCGGCATCACATCAATTAGTCCATGTCGTAGTGTAAGTGCTAAGGCTTTTCAAATGGGAGTGTGAACTACCCCAAAAAGATAAATTAGGACTAAACCTTATACTTCCCGAGGATGGAATTCCAGAGAGGATTTATTCTCCAGATTTGAGGCAATCAATGTACACGGTGATGCGATGCATGGATGTTTTGGTATGTGGCTAAAACTCCATTGCTCAACCCAATGATACGCGCATTCTTTTAAAAGAAAAGTAAAATGCTTAGAATTGGGCAGCTCGTCCGCTTGATTAAGTCGCAACAGACAATCCATCTATCCCAGAAGAACAAGTGATCCAGCCGCAGGAGTTGAATTAAGTCAGTGCAGCACAAATAAGGTACATTATTTCACGTACGATCAAACGCACACTAGCTTCCCCTGTAGTGAAAAAGATGCGTTCAGGTTTCGTCATCTCATCTTAATCATGAAAGCTTCGTGTACAGAAACTCAGACATGATACCTGCCGGACCTTCACGAGGAGTATGCCAGATAGAGAATTTCCATGCTGAGTAGGGCAAAAAAAACGTATAAACAGCTTTGTTTCACAGTCATGGACTATTGGAAAAGAGAAAGAAGAGATGGACAGTTACACGAGGTTCAGATTATCTGGATGGACAGACTTTACAAGTGTATGACTGCATAATAATACTATCTACATAGCCCAAGGGATTTTTGAAATCGGACAAAACCACAACGAAAAGTTTTCTTTTTACAAAGCAAGTGAGTAGGAAGAAACGGCAGAGCGTATCAACTTGCTCCTGGCATTATCGTAGAATCATAAACGATGAGCAGTACTGTGAACGTGGTTCTCTTCAAGAATTTGTTGAGAAACTGTGGAGGGGGCACTGTCTATTGGCATCTTTATTGACTCGTCGTGCGGGTTAATCAGAGGGATTTCTTGCTTTTTCTTGAGTTTATTATGTTATGTCAGTTGGAGAAACAAAGAGTTTATAGACTATAATCGTGCATCATCATCATATTCCGTCAAGTATTGTATAAATACTGCCTCTCTGTTTGAGGATAAATACTTTGTTTTTGTTTGCCCATGCATGGATTTGTATACTCTTCGCGATTGCTACTCTAAATACAATTTACACTGAACTATCAACGTTCACTTTTTCACACAACAATTTAGAGAACAACTATGTTTTTCTATTTCTTGTTCAGGCTTTTGTTATCTATGTGATGGAAAGCACGCCTATGAGTTGACGTATTTACTCAATTACTCTATTGACTTAAGCAGAAAAATGTTTGCTGGTCGTGCCAGGAGCATATTGTCGGTCATTGCATGTATTCAAGCGGAATGTGTAATAAAAAAAGAAATAACTTTGTTTACTTTTGACATGATTAGTACTCGATATAGTAATTTTATGAGGCATGCATTATTGGTCGGATCTTTCTTTGAACAGAATGCCGAGGAAAGAGAGGTTTCGTCTGTAGACGTGAAGTATTGCCGAAATCTTGTTAAGGTATGCTTTTGATCGTACAAACCAACAATCTAAAGAAAAATGAGAAATTACATGTTATTCTTGGAAAATTCTTTGCTTCCGGTGGTTTTGGAGAAGGTATGTGTTTGAAAGTGAAAGAAGAAAATGAGAACAAAAAAATCCAATGCTTTTAGAAACTTTGTCACTTTTCACATACCTATTATTTGGCTTGTGTTTATTACTTTAATATATGATTTTAGGAAGTATCTTTCACCTAAGGAATGACTTGGTAGTACTTCTGAAGAAAGACAAGGGAGTGTTTTAGTACAATAGGTTCAACCATAATGAGCATGTTTACATATATTCCATTCCATTGTAGGGTTGAATTTCACTCTCAGCGAAGCTTATTCCGCTGTCATCGTGGCTATCACATCTGTTTCATATCCTGTCCAACCTTTGTCTTTGTAAGTAGGATCACTCTATTCATTTTCAAAACACTTAATTATTAGGCCCATCTTTTTCGTCACGAAAACCAGACGCCTTAAAAAGCCCAAATTGTTTTGGAAGATGGAAAACCAGGAGCAATATTATATAGATTTTTTTTGTATTCAACCCTTTCTCATCGTCAAAACCAGAAAACGTTAAGGAGAAAACATGGAGAAACATGCTTAGTTATGTAGTAGCAGCCAAGAAATCATTTATGTGTTGGTATAAATTCTGAACTGAGAATGTTGTTTTTCCTATCCATATACAGGTTTTTAATTTAGTCCGACGTAGTAAGAAATAAAATGTACCAAAACGGCGAAAATAAAATACCAATTTCATAATTACTTCAACTTCTATATACAATACACACATTAGGTTACTCCTTGCTGTGGGACGATGCATAAAACATGTAACTTGAATAATTGTGTTGCTGGTGAAATAATGATCAAAGGAAGGAATTTTACTGTTTGTATAGCTATAATAGTTTTACCAAGTTACTCTGCTCTTCTACTACTCATGGTCCATGAAAAAAAGTTAACACATTCTAGGCGCATCTTCATTTCTGGCAGTCACTTTCTGGATAAAAACGTCTTACTGACTTTTTTGTACCCATCTTCTGAAAAAAACCTGTGGTTCTATGATAATGACACGTTGATTTACAATATCGAATACAGCGTATTATTTTGACTTTTCAGTGTTCGTACTTTAAGCTATAGTTATGTCCCGAAACTCTTTCGCTGATGTGTGGGTACGGGGCATACTCGTAAAGTGATTGGAGGTGTAACCTCGATAAAAATGTTAGTGTACATGTTTATCGTGTAATCCAAGTGTATTATACTACAATAAGAAATAGGAAGGTCATGAAAATTCAAAAGAGAAAGAGAATTAATAAGGAGATGCAACCAGCAGAGCAAGAGTGATGAAGAAAGGGCGACTCAATGGAACAGATTTGATGGAAGGGGTAGATTACGCCAAACTTGGTTTGAGTTGCATCGTACTCTTAGCAAGTTCCAACTGTTCTACTTTTATAACAGTTACTGACGAAGAGAATCATGTCAGCTTCATCTGCGTATTAATAATACAAATGATTTGATCCAAAGAGAGCGTTTCAAGAATAAAAATTGTTCTTATCTGGACAAAACCGTGCAGTGAAGGCGTAGCCTGTATTTTGAAAATGTTAATTTAAGCTTTTAATTTAAAAATTTTTAGACAGACAAATGGATCATAAAAAGATAGTTAGATGAACCGTAATTTACTTAGCCTGTAACAGAGATAGATACATCCCATCAACTATGATGAATTCATCGCTGCAGTTAGTAGTTGAGTGAATAAAAGTCTTTCTACCGTTCACAGCTTGACTTCTGAATTACGAGTCAAGCACAAAAAGTAGTTTTTTTTCCCAAAAAACCGTTTCTTTGCTTAATGGTATGTCGTAACTGCATTTTCAGAGAGAAAGGATATCCAGCTGCAAATTTTTTTGATGCCGCATTAAGATGTCTTCCTTTCAAGAAGGCAACTAGTCTTGCAGCCCACTAGCGAAGTACACGATAGGCACGTAATTGGAGAAGAATAGTGAGTTGTATTTAAATTTTAGATGGACTTGTCCAAAGCAAAAAGCGTTCTGAAATGAAAGAGTATTACACAACGATTTATGACAAAAAAGTCGCAATGAAGTATTGATGGTCTGACCGTTGGCCTTCCTGCTGCGGCCTCTAAAATATGTTGCTTGTTTTGAAGAGTTTCCCTACATATGCCTGAAACTTTTTGTGTGTGTTATATTTGTTGTAAAAGGAAGGATTTTTTAATTGTATGATGTGTATGTGTGTGTCTGTGTGCTTAAAATGGTTTTGTGGTAAAAAGAATTGGACAGAACTATAAATTAGCCACTGTTGACATTGTCGTCTTGTGTATCTCTTTACGGGTTTCAGGAGAAATGAGAGGACACGGTTTTAACACTACATATTGGCCGTGAATAAGGGGCAGAGCATAGTGTCTTGTTCAACACATTTTCATGCTTTGTGCTCCAAATACAATTGTACTCCAGAAGCTCCTGTGTTAACTGCTTCTCACCATCCATTATGAGAATGCGAACAAAAGCAAAAAGTCAATGGGGAAAATACTTATCTTTTCGTATTTTTTTTATTTGGAACGGGCCTTTTCCTTTTTTTTCTATATTTCCACACTGGGCCCACCGTGAAAAATTGGGCAACTTGGTGTTGTTAAAATTGTATAACGCACGGGGGAGTGCATTAAAAATTGAAAGAAAATTCTACGAATCGTCTACAACATGATGACGGAAAGCATATTGCCATGAGCATTCATCTTTGGAAAAGTGCATTTTTCAAGGAAGAAGCATGCTGATACTAGTTATTATATGTTCCTTCGCTCAGCTTCCGCTTCGAATCTTAACAATGATCTATGCAGCCTTACTGGTATTACCGGCGACATAGGTGATCGTCTCAATCGAGGTGGCAATACAGGCTTCGTAAAATATAGTAGACCATGAAGTGTGATATTGGACACGAATAAAGGCACAAGTCTATTGGGTCAGTTTTCGTGGAGATCTATTAGGGTATAAATATTGGTGGCAATTTCATATACGCCTGTCCTCACGGCTTTCGGGTCGAGCGATGACAAAACCCAAAAAGGGAGTCTTTGCGTTCGAACCAGGCTTTAATTGACCTGCTAGACAATCAGATAACTTATTAGAGTGAGTTATTGCTTCCGCTCAACCAGGGCGATACCCTGTGTTTTGATTATTATTTATTCTCAACAGCGTTACATGCAAGGGAATTTTATATAATGATATAAGCTCAATACATTCGGGTAATAGCTCTATAAAGAATACAACTAGAATTGTTTATTTTCAAAGTATTTTGATTCAAACTGATAGTGAATGGCAATGTGGTGCTACCTCTTCATGATCCTATAATAGAGTCGTTTGTTGTTTTGTGTTGGTGATATGACTTGATGATTAGTAGTTGCACTGTTCTAGTAGCAGTTGAATTACTAAGAAGTGGATGCTCATATTATACGTGAAGATAATGGTTATCATCCTTCAACATCTTTATGTCAGGTGCCCATGTTTTCTCAACGAAGATATATTAGACTATTCGTGACGTTACGAAAGAGAACATGTAGAGTGCTACTTTACCACTGCAGCGAAAAAAGTGGACAAGAGCGCATAGGGTAAGGAAAAAAAATAATTAGCGTATTTTATGGAGTCATTTCTCTGGCAGATTTTGCACCCACCTAATTATGATTACCTTTTCGTGCTGAGTTCTGTTTGCACGTACATGTCTTGCCAGAGAGTGAGTGTGGAATACGTAAACTCAGCAAAAGTACTAAACAAGAGAATTATTCTCTACTAGATCCATTTAGGAAAATAACAATAATAATGTCTCAGGATCTGTCTTATGTTTTTTGTTCTGTAATTCTCTGTCGCTCCTTTCTCAAAAGTTGCTGAGCAAAATTTTCTTTTCGTATTCAGCGTAATTGGTTTCAGATAAAAAAGCCTTTCGAGCTCGAGCCGAGTGGATTGAACCTTACTGGACCATATAATGCGTGCATTTTCCTCATAAAGTCCAAAAGTCCTGAAACTATGATTATTCCCTGCAAACGAACCCGTCTGCTGTTGTGATGTCTCTGACAGAATTAATGACAGCTCTTGCAGCAAGTAGTCCTTCTTGTGTGTACGGAAATTTAGGCTTTGTCACATGTTAAATTGCCCCTGGTAATAATAGTGAAAGCGTTGGGGACTTCAAAAGTTTACTACTAGATTTGTAAAACCCTTTTTACACATGATGGCAGTTTAGCTACGGCTGCTTTTGATTGTGAGTAAATCATCGACACGGATATTACCAGAGGTAATCAAGGGGATGGTTTGTGAATTCTTTCCAAGCAAAAACATAAACGTAATACTTTTTAAATCTTAGACTCCATCAAATAAAGTGTATGGGCAACAAAATTACCGACTGTTCACCTATAATTTGTTGGCTCGCATACCTACTCGCACTATTTTGAGTATTCCAACAAACTTCTTGTGTGTTTGTGAGTCTATAGCCACACGCAGTAAAAGGCTTATGTTTACGTATATATTAACATGGCGGATCGACAGAAAGTATCACCACCTCAGTGCTACTACCACCATTACTACGTTTACGCCACCAAGCCATTCATAGCTTGCACGTTAGTGTGGATTTTTAGTTTATTATCACATCTCTGTTTCAACAACCACCTCCACCACTTGCAAGTGAGCAAGGTAATAATCATTATATTGCGGTGCGGGACGCGGCTGCAGGGTGCTAGGTTTTACATAATATTTGATGGCTATAGCCAAAAATACGTTAGCTATACTGTCTAAGACAAGTTTACAGTACATGTTGCAACATTAATAACTTTTGGTATAACAGAAAAGTTGTTTTGTTGTGATACTTTACGAACTTGCTATTCTCCTTCATTCCATGGAGTAAATTATGAACACATATTTTGTTCGTGATGATGATGAGAGAACTACGACAGTGTTGTATGGGCATAATGTTCGCCATTAAGTCGGAATATCATTATCAAGTTGGGTATGACAGCGCCACGAAGAAAGAAGAGAAAAATTGAAAATTAGGTGCAGCAAAAAAGCCAAAAGACATTCCGCTGGTTCCTTTGTGGTTCACCAAGCGTCTTGAATTAGAAGAACTCATGCAGAAGCAGAGGAGAGCCGTGAATAATGTGATTAAAATTCAGAGAACGTTAGCTCGTCATAACTCGACACTAATTGAGCTAAACAGACTCACACTCATAAACTTCTTCAGGTCTTAGTGGCAACTGTATATTATGAGTATGTTATGCACTCGGGTTGCATGGTATAAAGGCATTATAAAAACATAATAATAGTTGCACAACAATAAACTCTGGCATATGAAAAATATCTGTAAAGTTAACTTAAGAGATTTATTGGAAAGTGTCTTGCTACGGATTCACAATAATGTAAGTTTATACAAGACGTTCAGCAGGGTAGTAGAGGTTATCCAAAAACTGTTTAAACCAGAAAATGTCTCGCGGTCATTAAAATTGTGAGTCTAACAAAAGAACTAGTGTATAAATACGTTATTGTTGTTGTTTTGAAAAAGTCAAATGTATGTGACTTTTCTCAACGTGCTGAGCTAACGCATATTTTAAACCAACTCCTATAGCATTTAGCTCCCTCCTTTGTTGACATTTTGTGTTTCTAACTCATGATATGCAGTTGTAGCGTGAATTCTCATGGAATAGATGACTTATAAAAAATAACACAAATTCTTATCCAGAAGTTAAGCAGTTTTTGGGACCAGCATGATGTTTTAAAAAAATATTTCAATCTTTACTCCAAATTTATGAGTTGGAAAGCAACACACCTAGTTTGTTGTGGGTCATGAATCATATTGCATTATGTAGATATTTATCTAATAGCCGAGTAAACCTAGTACGGGTGATTATTTAGATTTTCTCCTGATATGAAAATACCAGAGAACAACCTGTTATATGTGGGTAAAATACTCAGCAACAAACGTGGTCTATGCACCAGGGAACAAAGTTGATTTAAAGAAGCTGGCCACAACCTTTTCTAGTTGATTGTTATCGGTCTTATCAAAACCAACAACTCATTTTGAAGAAGTGAAATAATTTTGCCACTGTTGTTGGTTCCCCAAAATAAAACTCCATCCATACTCCAATGAAAACCTCCACTCTGCCTGAACAAAACCCGATAAGAAACGAAACCAGGGTGTACTGGATGTCAAGCTCGTTTTAAGCGCACCCAGAGAAATAATCTCGTCATATTAGATGGGACCTACTGCTTTACATTTAGGGAAACCAAACCAGCTATAATGCAAAGTGAAACAGAGTAGCCCAGGCAAACAGTTTATAAATTTAAACGTTTCGACTAAGGAATTTGTAGGAAGATTAAGTTGTTGGACAATGAATGATGCAGCAATGTTGTTAATGCCCTTTCTTGATAGATATATTATCCTCTAACATTGTACGGCCGTCCCAGGTTAGCCCACAAAAATGGAAAGAGGACGATCTCAAGTGTTGCCTTACATTCTGATGCTGGGGAAGACTTTATCCGAAATGATAAAGATTTTATTTAAAAAAAATAATGCGAGTATCCTGGAGAGTCAAGAGCTCTTTAGGGTTTTCGTCTTTTCTCTTCTATTTCTAACAAAAGAAAAAGTTTAAAGTTAACAGAAGAAAAAACTTGAACTGTGACTATTTGGTTATGTAAGAAAAAAGAAAGAGAAGAAAACGGTGGAGCATCCTATTGAGCGTCATCCTTATCATCAAGACCAATAACATAATAAGTATTAATAGAGTACAAAAGATAAGTCTTCTTCGCTCGACCCAAGACGTTTTATTGCAGTGCATTTTCTTTCTACTGCAGCAAAAGGAGCGTAAGAAAAAATTACTTTGTGCCTCTAAACGCATCTACCTGAACAAGGTGCTACGTGTGTACCGTGGCGTTAAAGTAACAAGTGTGGGTATATCTTTTTCTCTCCTTGTTCATCTGCTCATCGCCTCGAGAAAAGATTCATCTTTTTCTTTTATTAATGGTTTAGAGTCAAACAGATATAAAGACGCAGAAAAAAAAGAGAATAAGTTTGAATAAGACATTTTCTTTCTTTCTCTTGTTTGAGTCCAGCCCCCTGTTTATCATACTATCCGTGTATTTAACACATACCTATTTCCCCCATCCCAACCTGGTTACTGCATTTTCTTCGGCAGTGATGAGCTTGTTGCTCGGTGGACGAAGTGGTAACTTGGTATTACTGAGCGTTGCATACTCTCACTTCTTACTCGGTGATTATCTTGTCTCATCTCACAACAATAATCTAGGTATCCAGTGCCAGTGTTATTTTCCTGTTCGGAGTTTCTTTTACCTTCTTATTCTAGCGTCCTCCTTCTTTTACATCTTCTTTAGGAAAGTATAAGTAGGGAGAGGATAAACACGCATATTTATATATAAGAAAAAACTCATGAATAATACTCTTCTCTTCTGAGGTAAAGATGTGAGGGAAGACCTATCATTATCAGAAACGATCGTGATGATGACGATGATCACTAACGCCATAATCTTGATGACGAGCAATGAATGCATAGCTGTCTCTCTTTCCAGCGTCAAACACGTCACGTATGAAAACGTGAGTCTCCTGGAAATAAGGGAATTACCATTATTTTCCAAGAAAGAAATACCGTCAATCATAGATGGCTCAGAAATTGAATGTATTTGCCGAAAAAATGTATCACTGTGAAAGTTAGTAGACTTTCTGTAGCTTGTTATGCACTGTGCACAAACTCAATGTAATTATTGTGACACACAACTGCACTTTCAATTATAACAGTCATATTACCAAGATGAAGAATGCATAACATTACACACAGGATAAAGTTTTCCTGGAGGAAGATTTATTACTCTTGAAGAAACAGGTAAGAACCATTTCCATGCAGTGTGTATTCTGTCTGAGATACATCTTGTCTCTAATGTCCACATATTTTCTGGACCCCTACTTTGCTCCTGGTACAGTTGACATTTTTCCTCGTGAACAGCAGCAAAAGGGGGGTTACGTACAGAATAGTAAAGTGAAGGGACAACAAAAACAAAACTTTTTTGTCGGTAAGATCTTCCTTGTATTGTTTGTCCAGACTGTATACGCTTCTGTGAAGGACACAACAAACGTGGAAGGGAGAAGGATTATTTACGGACGACAATCTTGTATCTTCTTCTTTTCTTTCATCCATTTCAGCTTAAAACATTTTTCTTCAGTCTCTCCAGACACATTTGTGAGCAAACAAGACCAACGAGAACTGTAACAAAGGACAATTTATTTACAACCCTATAACGGAACTCCATCAAACTTTGTAACATTGATAGTTGGAAGAGAAGTTGTTGATAATGACTTAAGGTCTTGGTTTTCTCACAGACAGGTAGCAATAAATTGTGTAAAATGTGCCGAGGAATTTGAGGACAGTTAAAAATGATAAATTTATCTATGTTTCAGCATAACTCTGTGCTGATCATTAGTTTTCATAATGGCATTTGTGGTTTTGTCTGCCGGTAAAATTTATGTGCTTAAAATTAGAAAAGAATTTCTACCGTAATACCAACAAAAATAGTCTTCCATCTGATACTGCGTCGCAGCTTACGTGTCACAAACACAATATAATGTTGACAACCCGTTAAATAAGATTTTTACTCTTTTTTTCTTTAAGACAGACTATAACTCGGAAGAGACAGGAAAATATATACCAAGTTGACTTGGTCTTTGCTGCTCTGCTACTTTCGAACGCGCTGCTTGCTTATTGACTCTGATTTACGAGGAGATAGATGTATTAGTTTTTCTCTCTTTGAATGATAATAGATCCATTTGTTTCCTTCTTGTTTTCTAGCTGTCGCTCCACCCTTTGGAGATTGTTTTTTGTTTTGTAAAAGGCAGATTGGCTAACTACATATTCTCCAGAGCGAGAACAATTGTACAACTACTTAGATTCGAATATTACTGCTATAGTTAATCCAGTTAATTTTCAAAGTTATCAATTGGAACGGTATGTAAAATGAAAACTGCAGGGCATAAAAGCTGAAAAAGTGCATGGCAGTGGAACCATCAGTGTATCGATCAACCTATAACTGTTTATGTCATCAAAATTGATTGATGAAGAACAGCTTTCTACTATAAGCATTCTACGTCAACATAAAATTTGATTGTTGATTATATCATTTCTGCCCCTAGAGCAAAGGTCGGATCATCTATTGTACATGCCAGTCAACAAAAAATCACCAGTACAAGATAGACGCAAAACACTTTTTTTCAATTCGTATGTGCCATTGTTGCTCACCTGACCGAAAACAGTTGCAATCCGTTCCGCAGTCCGTTTATTATGTAAATAGTAATATTAAAAATAGTATGACGATTTGAAGTACATTACTACACTTTCCCATTGCTTTCGGTGTTTTTATATAGCCAACCAAGAAGATTGCTTTTACCTACTTAAGAAACATAGCAAACGTCACTGCACCTGTAAAACCAGGATATCCTAGTTGTATCACACCAGCGTATAGACTGATCGCCAATTAATATCTGCCCCCATCATGTTCTTTCTTAGCTAACTTTCATTTATTGTTTAAAACTATTTTTGACTTAGTATATCGTTTATTAGTAACTCATTCCTTTCTATTGTCTGCATAAGTGCGAACGAATAATGTTTGTTTACTCAACTCCAACCGACGACATAAATGTTTCTTTAACTGCAGCACTGACAATGTTGTCGCCGCGCAATGCTGAACGACGATATTTCCAAAGGGCAACTACACTCTTCTCTTCTGAAGCAATAAAAGTAATAATAGAGTAGTACGCAGCTTTATTGCTGTATTTCCCTGACCAAAGAAAAATAATGTTTTCATCAATAATATCATTTGAATTACTACTTGTTCTATGGATTTTTGGTACTTCCCTACTGTATTTTGAACTGGTACGGGGTCAAACAGCCAAGTAAACATACTGTAAACTAGAAACGCACTGTTCATGCTAAGCACACAGTGAATATGCCTTTTTTATAAATTGGATACACTTAGCACAGGATGTATTTTGAACTGGTACAGGGTCAAACAGCCAAGTAAACATACTGTAAACTAGAAACGCACTGTTCATGCTAAGCACACAGTGAATATGCCTTTTTTATAAATTGGATACACTTAGCACAGGCACAATGATGATAACCTTTTTGTGCTCTATATTATGCCTCTAGAAATTTTGCTTTGTCATCTTTTTTTCTTTCTCTTTTAATTTTCTTATATCTGCATCTTGATCCATCCCACACGTAATATTGCGCTACCTAGAATTACAGAATTCAGTGTTGTTAAAACATTATTTATTGTTATTACTTGTGTTTGGTAATGATACATACATTTTTGGTTTTGCTGCCTCAACAAGTCTTCTGGATGTATGCGATACAGTTTCTGTTCTATTATTCAGCTCACTTGAGTGTGATGACGAGCAGATACTAAGGTAGCAGTAACTATTGCCTATTATACGGGTGAATAATTTACAACACCAAGTTGATTGATCTATCCATCGATAGCGATCATCATCATCAGGATCATCCTTTTTGTCATGTTTGGTAGTGGTGCTAATACTAGAGAAGAGATGGGGATGAAAATGATGACATGCCTAAGATTTCGTATCGGTATCATAGAATGCGAATAGATTATGTCCTGTGTAGTTTTAAGATGAAGACGACTGTAAAATTAGTTTCATCTGGATCTCATGCTCTTCTACAAGCACAAAAGACCGTGTGGAGCAAGAAATACTGTGTATCGTTTTTTTCTCCTCTTAAGTTTATGTGCTGTGTAAACAGAAAAAAATATGAGTAGTAGAAGTTGTAAAAAAGAATAGAACTTAGCAAAGCTTAACTTCTCAAAGTAACAACTATGGCAAGCAGAGAGACAGGATTGAAGAGAGAGAAAAGAGAACCACCTGTTGAGTAGATCGCATCAGGGAGCCGAAATCAAGTCATCAAATTTTGCACGAACCACACATATTACCAAAAAGTTCCTTTAGTAGTCTCACATATTTTTAATGATTAGACATTAAGAAGACGTTTGGCCATTACTTGAAGAGAGTATCATAATATGCACAATTTTTGTAGATGAATACATTTCGTTTTTGAAGCGCCTTCCATCACAGCTAAAATGGAGCTGCTGACGATGATGATAACGCTGATGCTCTTTTGTTCATCATAAAAAGGATGGAGGTGATTGAAACATTTATGCATAAAGCTGTATCAAGATTACTTCAGACACTTGCTCGTCACGTCCATTGTAAAATCGTAATGTTTCTCAAGAGAACGAAATTGTTTGGGGGTTTTCTCTGGGTTGTTTATACTTTTACCTGAACACAGAGGAATGTGCTGAGTTCTTATATAGATTGTGAAGAATAAAAATACGCCTCAATGATGTGATTAGTTTTGTTGGTCTTTTTAGAAAAAAAAGGGAAGGAAAATGGAATCCGTGCAACTTAACTATGACTCCTATATTTTAATTCGTGTTTTTTGGGTGCAGCTAAAATAGGGAAACAGCATTTGACTACAAGTTTCTCAACACAAAATAATTTTTGGCCCTTGAATTACCATTGGTGGAGGTATTTTTTTATTCGGGATGACTGCCAAAAAGGCATAATTTCCATCTATGATGCAATTCGCCGAGGAAGAACTTGAAAATGTTCACTTCAAAGTGTAGTGTAGATATACGATTCTTGAGATTTTTTCAAAAGAACGCTACGACTTCAATTTCCATTCGCTCACTCACAAATTATTGCTCCTGAGTTTTGTTTATGATTAAATGAGATAGAATGTATCAACCATAAAAACCAAGCAAAGTATGGAAAACAAGCAATTCCAATCAATACTTAAGGTGAAACCATTTTTATCGATTTTTTAAAACTTTACCTTTAGGCAGAGAGAACAAATTGAGCAATGAAGTACCGAAGGATTACGTCACTTGACAGTGTCGAACAATCCATGATTACATAGCTTCACTGGGCAAAAAAAAATCAAAAATATTCATGTGAGGTGGTCATGTAATTTGCAGTAAAGCGTAAAGTGTAAAAGCCCGATCGTAATGTGTGTGCTATGTGGTGACGATGATGATCATCCCACCACACAAATTTGAAACAACTGTGTGGCGAGGTAAGCAACAGACTTGTTGATCGTTTTTGCCTCTTTGCAATGGTCAACCTGAAACGGTCCGGTATATTCGAGATGTTGATGATACAAATGATCCGTAACAATGTTGGAAATCGGTGCGGAATACGGAGAAAATGTGCACGATGATGTAGAAAAATGTTCTTCGCTATGTTCGCATAAAGTATAAAGCCATAAAAATGTAAATTAAGTCAATCTACTTTAGTTCCTTGCCTCGTGAATCCATTTCAAATGACATGTTAACTATATGACTTTTCAAAGTTTATCGCTCCTTGAAAACAAGCTGGCACAAACAGGATAGATGAAATAATTAGTTTTTGTGTTAACAACAACGAACTCCAGACATCAAGACAGGCGTACAATTTGCAACATTCTCGGAATACACAAGGGTTTCATTTCATTTAAGCCTTACTTCTGTCCATATCAAGGGGTAATCTATGGCTAATGATATCGTTTCTGAAGGTATTCACTTCAGCTTACATATTGAAGATGCCAGTAATACTTTCATCCACCTGGCATTAGCTAATTCGGACGAAGAATGAGTGGGGAAAGGAATACCAGTAGTGAAAAGTTTTATTACAAGGACAACAAGTAATTGAGGTTGAATATGGCTATACGTTTAGACGTAAACGTCTTAAAATATGATAACAACACTGAATCAAACTAAACAGTGGCAGAAGCATAAATGTTTTGTTGCCTGTTTACTCAACAGTTTGGATGATGGGATGACAAGAAAGCAAGCATCAAGATAAAATAGATTTTCAGTATGAATTGATCAAAATTATATTTGCATGATGAAGGGTACGTCGTTTTAGAAAATTACTCTCTCGCTTTGTCGGATCTTCTTGTCTGTAATTTTACTATCCTTTTTATTCTCTACGTGTTCTTCCCTTTCAATCTTCTGAAACTTCCCCTTCACGAAATTCAACATGGGGTTGGGATATTTAACCATGTCGGTACGTAAGTATTTGGTTGATTTAAAAATAAAAGGATCTATACTTTTAAATAAAGACATGAAAATCTAAAACACTATTTCATGCGATAATTGATTTTTACACTGACATCAAATAATTTACCTGATAAACCAATCTCTTTCTCGTGCTAAGCACCAAAACAATTGCTTGTGTTGACTCTATATGAAAGTTGTAAAGAAAACGCCAGAAAACAAGCATTAAAGTTGCATCCAGCTGTTATATGATCCTGTCGAAATTAATTGTTCTTTGCTACACCGAAAGTTATGGGTAACTTTTGAAAACATAGAACCCTCTCTATACTGCCAAAACGAAAAACGTCTAGACCTCTATAGTAGCCCACTTTGCAGAAAATGTTGTTTTGAAGATTGTCTACAAAAAAAATTGTGCTGTTTCAAGCTTCTTCGTATATTTAACCAGCATAAAAGTCATGTTCACTTGTCTACCGTGACTAGATAATATTGATGTTTATGATGTTTGCCATCAAGTTGTACAGCTCGATTTTTGTCAGCAGTACGATATAGCCCGTCAAAAGCAATAGTTCGTTAGGTACGCACGGTCATGTCATGAATTGATTGTAATATTGACGGTTATAATGGCACAACTAACGAAAACAGAATAAGAACAAAACTAGCAAATTGTCTCGTGTGTTGAAAGCTGCTACTGTCTATTGCAAACAGCAGCATTTACCAATACTTTTAAAGAAAAAAGTATAACATTGTACATGCAATGTAAAACCAGAACATAAATACTCTAATTTATTAATAATGTTGTAAGATAACTTCATAAATTCTAAATTACTCACGACTCAAAGGATCGTCATAGGTCAAAGAAAGTTGTTGCGAAAGTGGAATCGGTGCGATAGTTCTTCTTGTGTAAACGAAACGACTACGAAAGTCAACGGTATTATTTTATGCGGAATTTTGATTGTCATTTAAAATGCCCCTAAAAACTACATAAGCTATTTTAATATGACTAAACATATTGGCAAATGCATAATACTGGTTTAATTGCGAAACTAAAAAAATAGGTATGTGTAATACACATTCCGAAGTGAATAAAAAAATTTTAGGACTATTGCATGCATAGCTGATATTGAATATCAAGAGAAAAAGGCTGATCTTTTCTTCTCTGCAATTCTTTAATCAGGCTCATTTTTTTTGATGATGATGAGAAAAATAAGTTGTAAACAGTTGATTGACTACTGCATCGTAATACAGATGAAGACCCATTGGCTTTTTTTCTTCAACAGAACGCAAGCCGACGACAGATACCTCTAATTTAGATTTAGTTTTAATATTTGCACAGATCGTTTTGAAACTTTTTTTGCATACAAAACGTAGAAGTATGCATCTTTTTTATGCATACCTAATTATCAACAGCTTCGAAACTGGTCCTTTTCCATCAAAATGCTCACATTTCAATGCCTGCAAAGGCAAGAATATTTATTTATTTACTTACCATAAAAGCAGCAGCAGATGCTACCTTGTTTCATAAGATAACTTGCATGTTGTTAAATTCCATTATTTGCATTTGAAACAATCTCTCAATAAGAATAAATTCTTTTTACCTTCTCTCAAATGTGTATTTATTAGAAGCACCTCCACCACCTCAAAAACGTTCTACTTAACTTTTCCCATCTACATTCATCTCTCAACATGTTTTCTTTCTCTCTCTCTCTCTCTCTCTCTCCGTATGACTATATTATGCCCGAGGAGGTGCAAGAGGATTGCTTTTCTTAATTGCTTGATAATTATAGTTATGAAGATGGAAAGTAGTTTAATTAAAACCTGCAAGGAGAAAAATAACTGCCAGAAGAGAGTCATCATCATGAATAATATTTTCTTGAGCTCTCGCCATGCCCATCTCCATATATATTACTTTTCTGGAAGTCTTCCAATGTCCAAAGTCCAAACCATGGCTTGGTCCATTTATTTATACGGATAGTATTGTTCACACAGCGCAGTCGTAGCGAACTATTCCTCTTTCCATTACAGACTCGTAATTAACTCCAGAAACTGTTTCTATTTATACACAAGGTGCTTGACACCTCGTTTACGCGTTCTGCACTCATTTGCGCTGCATTTGCATAGTCGATGAAGCCCACTATTTCCTATAATTAACGGTCACTTACATGGAGGAAGGAGAGGAATAGCATTTTAACGGGTAAAAAGACAGGCGTGAAGCGTTTCAAGATGCAACAGTTTATAGCAAGCATGTTGGTGTCTTACTTCGAAGAGTCTACCAGAAAAAAAAAAAAACCTCCAGGTAATTTGAAACTGGTTTGTACACACGATTGAGTCACTCAAGTGGTGAAATTAAAGCAAAACACCGCACTATTTGCATTTTCAAAATGGACTGGTGTGTTGAAAATGATCTAATGGTGTAGTGTTTCAAGACATGCATGGCTACGTGGGTAAATGAGAAAAAAAAAGAAAATAGTCGAATTGTGAGGAGGAAACTCATTATCGAGAGAAGAACAGCCACAGGCGAAAAGATATGTTTGCAGTAGGCAAAACTAGTAAATGTTTTGTATTTTAGCACCATTATTTCAAAGAAACGTGCAAAAATACATTAATTAACCTATTCAGATGAGATATACAAAATGATGCGTTTTGATACCTTTCATCGTGTCATCAAAATAACGCTTGACGAATTGCTGGTATTTATGTACTTTTGATGCATCTCAAAGCAAGTGTATTTAACAGAAGGGGTTGTGTTTACGCGTAGAATAGCTCATGTCCAGTATGACCCACGTTAACTATACAACAATAAAATCAGTTAAAGTTAGTTAATTTCTGTAGAAAGTGGTGATGGAGGCGAGTAGAACTTCGCAAAGTTTGGACAGATTGTCCTGCTTTAGTTATGGCTATTGTGGAAGTGTTAGTGTTGACAGTTTCTCGCTCCAAGAACGAAGCAGCATTCACATGTTGTTTTATCAGTCACTTGGCAATGATGGCGTTCGTCATTCATTTTCATATCTTTCAATGAACATAAGGTAAGGTCAGAGAGGATGCTTTTTCTTCTTCCTTTTGTAAGGTGAAAACTATGATAAAGATAGGATATGAGTAAATGATATATTTAGGGGAGCCACTAATAGTTTTAAACTGGAGCTAGTTAGTGTAAAAGTAGAGACGAAATATGATAAATGATTGTGATGATCGGACACGGCAGAAACATTTAACGCAGTCGTCTGCACACAAAACTTTTTTTAGCGGATCAAATTAAGGGTTTTCTTAAACTATCGTCTCGCCTAAATTAATAACATGTTTACCTTCCTTCGGCTGGTTGAAAAGAAGTATAAATGTGTTCTGCACACACGTACAGAAGCATGAGCACCGTCAAAATTGTTTTCACGAGAACATCTTCTTTTCCTCGTCTGTAGGTGGTAGAGTACTGAAAAAACTGCAATTCAAACAAATTTTTACCCCCATATAAAGTCAAGAATAGCTGATTACTAATTACAAGAAGGAAAAAAAATCATAAAATCCCTGTCACACTTCAAGCCGGAAAGAATATACCGTTTTTTGATGGGTTTATTACACTTCATGGCTAATCCTTCAAAATCTACAAAAATAAGAGTTTGTTTCTGTTTCCTTATGTAAACTAAGCTTAGAACAACAGAGAGGAAAAAAAACAATACAAAAAAACTGCAATTCAAACAAATTTTTACCCCCATATAAAGTCAAGAATAGCTGATTACTAATTACAAGAAGGAAAAAAATCATAAAATCCCTGTCGCGCTTCAAGCCGGAAAGAATATACCGTTTTTTGATGGGTTTATTACACTTCATGGCTAATCCTTCAAAATCCACAAAATAAGAGTTTGTTTCTCTTTCCTTATGCAAACTAAGCTTAGAACAACAGAGAGTACAAAAACAATACAATGTTGTATCTTATTTTTGTGACTTCATGCACCAAGAAGTTTTAAAAAGAATTGTTTGTTCTCAAGTTCTTGTATCGTGTTTCATTTGTCACCTAACTCAGTATTTTTCTTGTTCTTGGTGCTTTCTATAAGATTAGTATTATGCCTAAACAAAAAATAAAAATGAAGTTCCATTTTCTGTCCATTTGCATACTAAATTTTACGAGCCTGAGAAAACAAAGTGGATGCAACAATGAGAGCAAAACCGGCAGTAAACGAGAACAAAGCGTGGTTTGTTTTTTCCTACTTATAAACTGTAGTTGGCAGATTTTTAAAAGTTTAACGAGTCACAGGTTGCTTTACTTTACATTTTACATTGCAATTACGAGCTAGAGGAACGCTTGACAAAAAAAAGCATATCAGCAATATAATATATAGAACTGAGCTACGCGTTAGTTTTAAAAATTGGTATGACAGACGTTGTGTGTTCTCTCGGGTGGTTGGCCGAATAACACATATACAATCAGTAATAAGTTATAGATTAAAGTATGGTTATAGGTTTTAAGCGGATATACAGTGTAAAAGAAAAGCGAAGGAGAAAAAAAATCCTCTATTTCTCACTTGTTTCTACACACAAGAGAATGAGCAGAGCAAGAACATTGTATCAACATCATCTTGATCATTTTTACGTTGAATAATGTAAGTTGTTGTGTGCAAGTCAAGTTGGTAATATGAACAGAAAGAGAAAGAGAGAAAAATACACGGAGGTATGTAGCACTAAAACTAACTAAGATTGGTAGTCAAATCCAACTTGGGTGGTCGAACTCCTTGCTCGTGCCTTCAAGGCGGAGCAGCAAATGTTGTATCTTCTGCTTAGTTAGTTTTGCTATATGTATTCATTTTGTTGCCTGTCTTCTACTCTTTCCTCTATAATCTCTCATGGATAATATATCCTTTTTGACTCGATTGGAATTGAGTTCTCATTCTTTCCAAGTGTCTTCATCATTCTAGTTGCAGACTTGGTGTGGTCATGAGCCCGTCGTTTTTCGTCAACCGTTTTGTGCCCGTACATTTTGTGCATTGTATTGTCCGAACAACTCATTTTGCGCAGTATGCAGCGGTTTAATTGCTGCAATATGTACTATTCAGAGTAAGCAAGTATGGCAGAATTTTAGAGCATTTGCCTAGGTCGACTATTCTGCCGAAACAGATATCTGCGCATCCTCCTATGTGGACGCTAAGTTTGAGTGCAGTGTGGCATATATCTATTTGAAGTTGATGAAATATAAGAAGGATTTCGGGTGTGCCTAGGTCACTCCGGAGTCCTTGCTAAATAGTTGGTTAAGTAGAAACAGCGACTTGGTACGTTTTGCTGGTGCTCTGATGCGTGACCCCAAGTATAGTGGTGCTGAAAGTCACAGGAATATGGTTATCGTTTGTGGTATCTTCATTAGTTCTGAGCATTTTGATTTGGATCAACACAAATTAGTGTATTGTGCATTAATTGCTTTTGTATTGCTGACAAGGAAGATCCTCTGGTGCTAAATTGAGTGTTGGCGACAAGAATCTCGTTTCCTCAGCCAAATTCAGAGTTGTACTAATTGAATTAATCATTCATTTGACCTAACTACATGCATATTCTACTTGTATCTATTCAAGCGTCACGACTTGATGGGAAAGAAAAAATACTAGTTTATTGGTGGTGGTCGTGACATTCGTTGTCGGTGTTCAAAAGAGTGAATGTGTTAAAGATACATATTATTCATGTCCTATGTGAGGGTTCATCATTCTTCTTCCATGGAACAAGTATTGCTGAGGATGAACAACATATTTTTTTACTTGATTGAGTTGTTTTTGCGAAGATTGAAATAACACTGAAGTAATAATAGATGTACCCCTACACATTACTCCGTCTTGCCTCATCATTCCCCCTTGACGTAGCTATCCTCTAACCAAAACCTCCGGCACTCAAGAATTTCGATCTGATCCAAAAAGGATCTCTGAGAAATATGTGCTTTGCAAATTAGATAATAACTTGTTGAAAGAATTACCCGAAAACTTGTATGATTAATCTACACCCGGATTGCTGTGAGCTGCTCGGTTTTCGCTACACTGACAATGCAGAACTGCATTACGCAACGGAATTTCGCGCAAACGAAACTACCTCGCCAGTACTTTGCTACGAGTTTATTATCCTGTGAACTGTGCAAGCATATAGTTATGTCATGTCATGGTGGTTGATACTGACAGTCCGTCTGAGTTTTCTCCAAATAAACACGGGTTGTGTATAGGTCGGCACCACTTTGACAATGATTTGGAGCGCACGAAAGGAACCTAAGTGGGGTTCGTGACTATTACCATCATACGATGCAGACAAAACACACACAGAATCAACGTGATTTACTATCGCAAAAAAACTGTACTCTATCATTTTTATTTCATGATTTTGTGGTTACAATTGTAGCTTTTAAAACGTCTACGGCTACGATTTTTTTTGTAATTTCATGTCGTCGGCGGTCGGAAGTGTTCTGAAAGATTCTTGGAACCATTTGTTCCTGTGTTCTGGTTTGAAACCATGTTCAGACTGGCTGTATAGGTCTTGCACAAGTTGATGGAAACGTTTTGTGACCGATGTGTGTAAGGGAAGAACAACTAAATCCTCTCCTAAGTCGGTCTTGAAATAACCCTTTTCGAATAAGATAAGCCAAAACACACGTGTTGTCAGTGGTTCAGCAGCTTGGAATATTCGGAAGAATAAGAAGTGTATGTGTACATATGCTACTCGTTCGGTTGTTAAATCCGAGAAACTTGGCGTATGCTATGCTTACTCATTACTTCCATATGTGCGTAATTGTTTGTTGCAGTGAATCTTTTGATTCCTCGGAAGCCACTTTAATTTCAGACCTTGTTCCATAAAAATGACAGAAAACCTTGTATAAGAGGAAGCGTCAACTCTTAGAGAGAAATAGATATGAAGTAGTGTCTTATACCGGTTTGCTAGATTGTTTATTTCTTGGATTTTCATGTCAGTGATTTCACTTAAAAAACATTTCTTGACAAAGTATTTGTGTTTGATAAGCTACACGTGCATAACTTTCTTTGTGCATAGCGTGTTGGAAGTGTGTACATGTGTAAATTGTCAGATGGGGAATGAATGTGATGAAAATGACGTTTTTGATCGCATCCCCTCTCCTTTTCACGCAGTTATTGTAGGAGTGTGAGTGTTCGTGTCTTACCAACAATCTTTCTGTACATTAACAAGACAAACATCAAGGATTTGTACATAAAAAATTTCAAGTATTTTTTTTTCAAATGTCAGCAACAGTTGAGTTGTCTAGTATCATTGACATGTGTCGGTCGACAACATAAACGGCTCGCATGTTATTATAGTGCTTTAGTGAATGCATCAGCCATGCACACAAAGTTTATCTAGTCAGTTTTTTGTGTGAGTAAACCAGTTAATGTAATATTGGATCACGGAGTGCTGTTTGGATGCTATTTTGCTTACTATGCTTTATACAATATGCAACTGTCATTGGCGGTGGATCTGAATTGGAGGATTACAACTAATTACTGTTGACCCAGAGGATTTTTTTTTTCGTGTCAGTGGGTAATGACAGCAAGACACTTTTTTTATGATCACGATATTAACAAGTCATGAACCAAATCGTCGGAATGAAATATTAATGAAAAATTAAACATGCATTTTTCGATATTGTTAAATTACAAATTACAAGCTACGTAAGTGGTAGACTCATAATATATTTTTGGGTTGTCCAAAAAATGAAGTTGAACATGTTTGAAATTAGGAGTATTGTTAGTGCAAAACAAAAAATCTAGTTTTTAAGACAATTTTATTATTTTTTAGCTTGAAATGCCAAGGTTTATCAGTATAAACTTGTATGTACTTTGAATGTAAGGTAATTTTTTTTTCAATTTGTTTGGGAGAGAAACCAGGAAAGTGAACACCTTTTTTGTAATGATAGGGATCATTATCATTTGTATTAACATACTATCAACTATACAAAGATTTTCCACCTCACAACTTGTTGTTTATCCTGTATCACGCATTCATGCCAAAATCACAGCCTTCACGCAGAGATAGCCTCCATACTTGCAAAGCTAGCAATGGAAGAAAGTCAAAATGGCTCTTCAGAAACTCCAACAAAGGATTAAATATGCTAATGTCTCAATCAAGAATCCTGATTTTTTTTTGTTACGTCGGAAGAGCAACAACATCTTGTGTATTTAATGGAAACATAGATAGGAAGAACAAGCCAGCGGGAAAAAGCATATGTATTAAAAGGAAAAAGTTGAGTTATTGAGACGGGATGATGATGATCTTTTCGATTCTCTTGTGGTTTTGTAAAGTTGTTATCTCGAAGCATAACCTCTTATTCTTTTTCATTTCTTTACGACTTTCTCATGTAATGAATAGATGATGTAATGATAGGTATGCATATAACTATGTATCCAAGCTAATGTGGACGTCAGGGGGAGTAACTTTCAATAAGACAACTTGCCTTGCTCGGTAGACGTAGATATGTTTATTATAATAAAAGCTAGCACTGTTGCGTTTTTGTTTCATTGAAAAACATATTAATAGTAAAAAGAAACTTGTTGATGATGATATGACAATGATGATACAAGCAGTCATCCAACATCCCAACCTGGTTCGGCTGGATTCTCAAATGTTGACTCTCTGCTTCACCAGCGAGTTCTCCATCGCTGGTGACTATCCACACGAGAAGGAAAGAACAAAACAGTCATGACGAGGCGCTTATGTGGTTGATACGATGTGGTAATATTATGCATGTATTATCCCGAGTAATTGTGGTCTAGAGTCTTGCCGGTTTTTCTTAGATGTTTCTCTACGGAGCATCCGAAGGGAATCACTAATGAAAAAGAAACGCGAGAGGCAAGTTTTAGATTTGATGGCGGCGATGATGATGACTGTCTTGATTTTCTGCTTCTGTTCCTGAATCTGTCGGGTAGTATCGCTTTATCTTTTTGACTTATCCAGTTGTCATGCTTCAGACCTACATTCCAGAGCCTGCTATTATCATTGTGCTCTGATCTATAAAAAAAGCTGTGTACAAAACGTGAATATATATAAAGGTTTTGAGAGATATTTTCACGATTTATCAAATACACGTTTGTTTAGAAGAAAACCACTTTCAGTTCAATTAGCCGAAACGAGTCTACATCAATTGAGTATTACATTTTACTTCTGAAACTAATATGTAGTTTTAACATTTCATATGCTCCATTTAGCAGGATGAAATGGATTGCGTATTGCGTGTGGTGGTTCAATGGTTTTATTAGAATTGAGATCTTTGCCACTCAAAATCCGAATATTATGTAACACTTTCTTTTCTATTTGTCTACCATATTCTTCGAAATAAAAATCAAATGGGGCATAACATTTGACTGGCTGGTACTTGAAGCAACTAAACGTTCCAGTCATGCTCATGCAATGCGATTTTTGTTTAGAAGTTTTTGCTTGATAGAAGAGAAACACAACTGAAAAGATTATCAATAGCGTGCCTACAAATCGGTGTTCTCCATGAGCATTTATCTATGAGATTTTTAGTGGCGACCATTCAAACTTTTTGAATGCGTTGGTGGAGTACTCTGGATATAGTGTATACGTACAGGTTCATGAGTTCATGCACATATCAAGAAATTTGTAGCGTGCCGTCAGTTGGAAAGCAAGTGTTTCTCATGTAACACAGTCCGTTTAGTGATAGTCGTTTCATGACACACGGTAATGATAATGAAAGCTGATAAGTATCATCAGCCGCACGTAAAACCCGCTTTGCTCAACCATCAGTGCAGATTTTCTCGAGATATGTTGCATTATTCTTTTAAGTTCACACCAGGGACACAATATACGGTAAGAACAAATTACGAGGCTTCTTCGGAATCTCTTTTGCTACTATTAACGAAAATCAAACCTAGAATTGCGTGGGATATTCAGAGCAATCTTTCCAGTATTCAAAACAAACTCACAATTTCTCCAGACTTACGGTTTATTTTCAGCTTTCAAATTTCACACCACTTTAAATTCTTACAAATCGAAGCTTCAGTCACACATTAAATTCGCAATTCCAATAAAATACCAGCTTCTTCTGGCTATGGTATCAGCTCTACTTGCACGAAGATGAAATGCTACATAAATTCAACTCATTAAATGTTGGTCAGTAGGCATAAGTTAATATTTACCGTAAACAAGCTGAAGAAAATATAATAATCGATCCCTTCAAAGGATCATTTTGTGAAACTGAAGCTGTCCTTAAATATACAGGGCATAAAACTTCAAGGCAAACGCTAAAACACCATTTCTGAAATAATAACCCGCGTTCTTTTACAATGTAGGTTCCATGAATAAACCTCATGGTCCGAAAGAACAGGTTTTGGAAATACAAACTATTTAATAATAATGGTAGTAATTAGGTGAAAAAGCTGCCTCAAACATCTTAATAGAAATACTTCATAGCCCTCAAAACAACACGCATTCTTTTCGAAGAGAACGAAAAGCAATTTAATGGCGTGTATTAGAAAAGTTCTTAACAATAGCGTGTATGATAAGTAGATTTTACAGCTTAGGAATGACTGTAAAATTTTCCTCTAAAATACGAAATCTGTTAGGATCGGAGCTGCCAATGAAATCGGTCATTTTTCTTTTTGTGACATTACGAATAGATGTATCGTTAAGTAATGGAGATAGTTTATTACGGAAAAATTAGGGGTGCATGAGCTACGATCATTTATTGCCCACAAAAAAATTAACTTGCTCGCTTTTAAAATCGACCGTGAGAAATAAAACACTGGTGACTGTGGACTGGAACGTTGGAATTCTTATAGTTTATCTACGCACCGACACATCCTATTTTTTTGCCTGCATACGTACACTTAAGTCGATCGTACCTCACACTGGTTCTGGAATGCAATATGATTTACGTACGTAAATAAACTGTGAGTGCTTGTTAGAAAGAAAGATTGTGTAATAGGGTTCACGGGAAAAACACATCCAAACGTAGGTACCACAAACCTCTGCTATGCAAATTGGCTCGAATGTGTTATTGTAATAGACTGGCGGAGACGTGGGATTTTTATGACCTAAAATTACCTGCAAACCTTGTATTTTGTGAAAAGCATACCCATTTGTTTTTTAGTAATAACGCAAATTCACAGTTTTTATTTAGGTTTCCCTCCTACCTCGGTGATTTTCGAATTGAAACAGTTATTTTCTTCTGTCTTATATGAGTTTTCATTGAGGTAGTTTTTTATGTTGCACTACATACGGAATGCATGCTTCACGAGGTGTCATGTGGATTACCATAAAGAACGTTTCATTTTGTCAGCTCACAAAAACATTCCTACAATTTGAAGTGCATTTGAAATTATGTTTAAAAAAAGGTGATTTGTTTTCGATAGATGTATACTCTCATACACACATTACACTATAGGGAAGGTGAAATTGACGGTTTGTAGCTGTTTGTATGTAATTTTAATGCTTCATATTATTTTCCAACGTGCCCAACAGTCTTAATGTCTTCATTTCTATTTTATTTCTCTCTTCTTGTGTTGAAGAATGCCGTACGATGCGTTGCAATTGCAACATAAAATTAAAGTTTCACCAAGTCAAATAAAGGAACTACTTTTTTGACCAGTCTCAACAGTCTCGTAATATTGTTATTAGCCGTGATGATGGGTAAAGAAGGGAAGAAGTCAAGTCCAAACCTTTTTTATACTCCTTCGTATAGCTTATTATTAGATAAGCTAATGGAAAAATCGGGAGATGAAAGATGATTTTTCTCTCCCTCGCGCACCGACTCGTCTTTTACATCACATATGTGGTCACTACGTGGCCTGGACCGTGTAATCAGTTCCTCGACAGGGCAGATTTTACTCTTTACTAGCAAAGCAAAGCAGATACACTTGAAACTGCGTGATCATGTGTATCATCATCAGAGTCGTCACACTCACGGCGTTTATGCATATTAGAATGGTCTCGGACGAGGAAAAAAAAGGAGAAGAGTCAGGTAGGTTCCATCCTGAGCATGGTTGGTCTCCTACCAACTTACTAGGAGGGATGATAATGTTGTTTGGGGGTTCGATTGAGCGACTGGTTGTTTTATATTATTTCTAGCTATAAATCAGACAAGATTATAATATATTGAGGTGGCCCTGGTCTGCCTGCTCTCTAATTAGGTTCTGATGGCGAAGCTTGTACATTCTACACACTCTCACAACACACAATCCACGTATCTTTCCAAAACACTTGCTGCTTTAACGAATTATTATTATTATTTCTTCATCTTTCTTCCATTTTTTCTCTTGCATGTATGTCCATTTCGGTGTCTACCCTTTTGGTATGCAAGCACTTAAAAGTATATATTAACTTTGAACAAAAGGATTTTTTTATGCAGCAGCAATAACAGTAGAACGAGCGAGCAGAGTTAATCTAAAGGCGAAAGGAGGGTTATTGAGTCATTTGGACAAAGTATGAATACTGACATGGACTCACCTGGGCCATTGCCATTACAGTGTTTTCTATATGCATGTATTGAGATCTTTTGACTAGAGAAAAAAGAAAAATGGGCAGTGATAGTTGTTGCGTTATTTGAGAACAAGCAGCAATAATAATAACGTCTTTCTTCTCTCAATTTAGTCAAAGGTGGCTTTTTACACACAATATTACTTTTAAGATGACGGAGAAAGAAGATAATGATATGATAGTAATGACGATGATTTTGTTAAGGAACGAAAACAACTGCAGATAAATGTCGAGAATATGAATAATATCTATGATGATGAGTATATCATCATATGTCTTTTGCTGGTCTCTCTACATAACGTGTTTATGCCTTTAAAGAAGGAAAAAAGTTTTAAATTAGTGGGAAATAGGGATGGAATAATGATGCTTTCATGATATTGTTAATTGTCCTGTAACTCCAAGCATCCTTGTCTTGGAGTTTGGAAATTGTGAAGTCTCCTCATGCTTTGAAACTGACTTTGGTGCGGTAGAAGTCTTAACGGGATGGGTAATAGTAATGATTATTAAAAAAAAGAAGGAATGAAATATAAATTATTTGGTCCTCAGCTTAAAGTAACTGCTTCACTGTTTTCTCCAGCAACGAATGTCTCTTTATGATGCAACAAAGGCTGATAGATATTAAATTCTACGTCTAACCTGTTTTATTGCTGGATGGATATGCATAACTACGTATGGATTTTTGTAATCATCATTACTACAGATAGTATCAACTTTCAATCAAGATTGTAGCCGTCATCAGACGTCATTTCCGACTTTGCTACTGGTACAAAAACTCTGCGTTTAAAATCAGTGTAATTCAAGTCAGTTCTCAATTTCACTGAATTGATATGACTTCTTCATAGAAGGTCCGAATGAAGGTGCTACCAGCATTCACTGAAACAGGAGCTGTTTTGCATTTGAGCATGTGGAAAGATAGGCTTAACGGGTCCAAACATCGTTTACAGTCTTTAACTTTTGGCTGTAAAACGTTTTGTATAAATTGGTCACATAAATGACTCGATACCCGTGTCTGTAATACAACAACTAAAGATTGTCTGACAAGCAAATGGTTCCATGCATGCAGATGTGGGCGCATCCTAGCATGATTCATGTTTTCAAAGGGTCACGTTCGTTACTTTCCGGTGGCGATTCATAAGGGCATTATATAGAGTCAGTCGATTTAAAAAATCATGGCGATAAGTATCTTGCTGTTCAAAAGAAGTCATTGTGGTCAGACAAGTTCAAGACTTATTCACAAGTTCACATATTTTTAAGCGGAATAAAAATCTTTTTGCTTTCCAATATGCATGTGACTCAGTCATCAGTTGAAACTGAAGGAAGATATTGTTTTATGCTTTTAAATCGATGGTGTGCTGGTGGCATTGAATTAGATGTTTAATCGAGCCCATATGAAGTCTAATGAATGACAAGTGGTATGTCTCTCTATTGCTGTATCTCATAGCATAATCTGTCGAAATCGCATCTTGAATGTTACATGCATGCCAACATACTTAGATTTTATAGATGCAAGAAGGGGTTATTCCGTCCAGAACGATTTTATTGCGGTATTGGAAGCTGACGAGGTATATTAGTTGTGCAACGGTCTCGTCAAATTTGTCTATGTGAGCATGCTTATAACAGATTAGTAACAATTTCACTGTACAGGGACTAATTTTGCACAAGTATAGGAAATCTGCATGTACAATGTTAATTGCTTATACTAACCGGTAAATTTCCCATAATGTATCAATTCACGAAGTGTTCACTACTTCAGCATGAAATTGTCATTGTTGCAGTAATCGTTGTGGAGTGTCATGTTTTTAATGTTTCTCTTTCTTTTTTGGTTTTTCAGTTTGTCGGTGAGTGGAAGTACGCCGAGTTTGTCAGATCTGTCGTTGCTGGCAGGACGACCTCGGAGTGGGGCGGACGGTGGAGCCCCAGGTGGGATTCTAGGAGGAACTCCAACTCCAGGAGTGACTGGCTCTGCAGCCGAGCTTCATGCTGCCGCTGCTGCTGCCTACAGTCGCTTGACATCTCCATACATGGACCCTCTGTACCCTGGACTCCATTCAAACAGTCCAACTGCCTCTTTAAGACTGAGCCCCATCGATTCCAGAGGTAACATAATTTTCCTTCAATTAATGACGTATGGAATGAGGCAAAAATACAAGGTTTACAGACGATTACTGTGTTTCCTATATGCATACATACCTGTATTGCTAATCTATATAGTTGATCGCCCTACACTTCTCCTCTTCTCAAATAAAATCCGTAAAAGGTGTAATGTTAATAATAGTTTTACACACTCTTCCGAATCACGCACATTAATTACCAGTCTTATCTCCAGCCAATCTTTTAGCTTAAAACTACTACGTAATTTATGTTACCCTTTTTGTTACTTAAAAACTCCAACCCCTACTTTTTCATTTTTTGCGCTCAATCCAAACGCTACTACTTTATTACTCTATCCACGTTGAAGTTGATACCTTGATCATTCTCTGCTATTTATTACTCCATTTTTCGGATAAAACATAATATATTGCATGTTCACGACTTTCGTGGCATAAACAATATTTTCCAAAGAAAAACAGTGCTCATTAGCGGCCAACAGAGTAACTGTCAGATTAACAATGTTTGCAATCGTCTTCTGAAAAATCATGAGGCTCAGAATGTAGAAAATCAGGGGTTGTAATATATTCTCAAGATTTTTGTTCATCCATCGTTCGTGTTACAATTTTTTATGTCCCTCTTGTTTGTTTGCCACAGCTTTTTCTGCCAACCAAGACAGGAAGTAGATCGTTGAGTTGACTGAAATAGTATTAGTTATGGATAGATGCTTTTATGCACACTAAAACGCTGAGTATTTCACGTAAAGCCAAAGGAGGTGGTAAAAGGACAGCCACCGATTTACGCTCCTTGTAATAGTGTTACGTGTATTGTGTTACCATTATCCTGTGGTCGGTCATTTAATGAGTATGTTGAACAACCATTTAAGGGCTTAATTGACCGTACTGCATTTTCCTGAGGATAACATGTCCATTCCACACTATGTATTTTTTTGTGAGTGTAGAGCTGGTCACTTTTCATTTACCTGTGTGTGCCTCAAATACNAGGATAACATGTCCATTCCACACTATGTATTTTTTTGTGAGTGTAGAGCTGGTCACTTTTCATTTACCTGTGTGTGCCTCAAAAACGTAGGTGCATTGCGATTCTTCGGGGACCGTTGTTGGTCGTTGCATGTCTTTGATTGTGTGAGAATAAATAATTACATGCAATAATAATAACAGCGTATTTAGTGAAGGCAGAATTTTTGCTTTGGTGGCTTAAAAATGCTGGTAATGTGTATGTCACTTTCGTCATTACTGTTGATTTTTTTTCGACGATGGACTACTGAAAGCTTAGCATGAAAGCTCATTGAGCTCCATGTTCATTCACGCTATTTTTCAGACTTTTTCTATAGTTTTTGGTAGAATACGTGACAGCCCCTCTAAAAAACTCAAATGGAAGCAGTTGGCTAGACATGAACATGACCATTGATTTTTTTTAGTCTTAAAAATTGATACTACCTGGGGTTGGGAGTATTCGGGACGTCATTGGTGTTTCACGCAACAGGAAGCTTGAATTGAAGTGGCCACAATGTGTAGTATTGAGTGTTTAATTGCGCATGAATGTTTGTTAGGTTTTTAAAAAGTCAGGTTACAATTTCACACGTTTAGTAACACATCTTTTGCCCGAATTAGTTGGAATGACTATAAATTTTTACAGAGAAAATACAAAACACGTTAAGTTCACTTTTGCGAAATTTTATTTGTCATGCATGAGATTCATGGTATCTCAAGGCGTTTTATGATACTTGACAAAACTTGTTATTCGTCAAGGATTACATTCATGCGTTTCAGTTTCGCTAGTCAAAGTTAATGATATTTTCTGGTTGGGTGCTTGTTTGCACTGAGGCATTATGTGTAGACAAGTATTTAGTCAGTTTTAGTATACGTTTCTACAAAATAACAGATACCTTGAATTCATCATTGCGTCCGAGTAAAACATCTTGATTCGAATGTCCCTGCTAATCTCCGCTAGCAATTAGACATGCAAGTTTATCAGGCCGTTATAATAAACACAACCACACCGCCTCTTCACAGATCGCTTCGACCAGAGCAGTTTCAATTTAGTTAGGTCACAAAGTTGATAAACTTAGCTTGTGACAGCTCATTCAAAATTAAGTTGACACTTAAGGAGCTACCACAGTTTTCCTCGTGTCAAAAAAGTAAAATATTACAGCTCAGATTATCCGATAAAAACTGTTGCTGAATGCCTAGAGCCTTGCACGGATCCATGTATTCATTAGGTATCATTAGCTTTTAAATTGCAACAATAATGAAAGCTTGTACGCAGATAGTGTGTGACGAATGTGATCGTATTATTCTTTCCTGTATGAATCAGTTGCTTTGCTAGAGATCAGTAGATGATCGTACGTTATTACATGATTCCCTTTCGCTGGTCTTCGCCTTCTATGAAAGATAAACGTCTCGAGCTTTCTTCATAATTGGGACTAATAATACCAAGCATTGTGTCAACTGAGAACAGTGCGGGGATTTATTCTGCAGAGTATGATTACTTCAGTCATATTGCTCAGCACACAGAGCACGACTGAACATGAAATAATAAAGATGATGTTGATAGGAACTCCAGCTTGAGTTGACAGTTCCTTTAAAAGCCTTTCCACTCATTGTGTCAGTCAACTTTGGAGATTTATGATAAATACCATATGTAGCGTTTAGTGCCACCATTTGTGTCTACGTGATAATGATGATGATGAGCTCGTTTAGCCAGAGATGCTCCTGGTTTTCTTTTTTATTATTATTATATGAACACCCGAGTGAGTACGTATGCAAAACATGATACTTGTTTATGATCGTGTTTATCTCTTTTGATAGCAAAGTAAATGCTGCTAAAGTAATCAATGATCTGGTTAACACTAATAAACTTTTCTACTTTCATTACATAATAACCTTTCTCCAACGTATCCTTTTAAACATGGACATCAGCGCGTAAAAATGTAACGGCAGAAAAACACGTCTTCATTTCCCGTTAACGATGTGATAGTTTACATGTTTGATCATTTTGCTGAGTAGTTAAGACAGTTTGTGCTATTTGATGATATCATTAAAAGTAACACACAAGAACACCAGTTGCCCCCTAGTTGTAAGAAGTGTCGAAGAGTCTGCGTTCTCGCTGCAAAACTCGGCATTTGCACATATGGAGCTGGCGTAATTTTTAATACACATGAAACATTGTTTTTCTTTGAGAAAGCTTGGGGAGGTAAAACCTTAGAACAAAATGTTTATTTATTTTGCGAGTTGATGGACTCGGGATGTTCATAAGACTCTATTCAGAGAAAGGCTGCGAGTGTCTGTCGGTATTACCGCTTCCCCTTTCTTCTGTCCTCTTTTTGTTTCTTGAAATCCGCCTACCCGTGTCTGTTTGTCTCATTTTTCCTTGATTCCTGTATCAACTTCCGAATTTTCATGGGGTTTTAGCTAATTCCGAGAGATTCACAAGGTGGTGGTATGGCTCGTAAAGGGGAACTGGAGATGAGAAGGAAAGCCCATAAGTCATAAAAATGTATTTTTTAAACGGTATTTATTTTCTGTGCGTCTTCGTGTGTTGGTTGACATATGAAAGGATTATTTTTAATTCGGTACATCATCCACATTGTTTAACCCTTTCTAGTGAAAACGAATGTTTGTCTTCAGTGTGCACTCGTCGTACTCTAGAGGCAAATGGTAATAAGCAAAGAAAAACGAGACGCTTCATAAATATGGAGAATGCCATCTAATAATTCAAATCGTTCTTTGGGAGTCAAAAGGGTTCTTTTAAGTCTTGTCTAGTCGAGGAAAATAAAATATGTTATAGTTTATGCGAACATCCTTTTTTTATTCAAGGATTCAACGACATGTAAATCTTAGTTTGTTGAGAGGGAAATCCTTACAAGCATATATTAGTATGTGTCAAACATTCTTGATCTCTGAGACCTGCCATGAGAGCCTAAGAAGTTAATCCTAAATGCGTGCATAAATTTCCATTTCCTTTGAGTTTTTAACCATACGCACCATCCCTTTCCTTTGATCTCTCTGTCATTTTCACGCTAGGAATTTATCTTTGTCAGTTTTCTGAAAAACTATTCCAGTAATTTTTATCGGCATGCTGGAGAATTAGATGTGCAGTTCCGTTTGTTTTTAAACAGTTATAAAAAAAATGTAATCAGATGCTCGAGGCGGTTTAGTAAAGCTCATCAAAAGGCTGAAATAGACATTTGTCGGCATGCGGCATGCTGTGGGCTCATGATTTTGTGATGAATTCAGTCGTAGACTTATCTCTTTCACGAGTAAAAGTTTAATTTACAATATTTACCGTTTGCTATCGGTTGGATACGTGCCCTTCTTAAAGTTCATTTTATGGGCTTCTATATTTTCCGTGTACAAAAGAGTTCGTTAGGTCATGTCTTAAGAACACTACACGTTTTTTACATGCCAGTTAGAACAGGGTCGACAAGGCTGAGAGCATTCACGACTTTGTAAAGCATTGTATTTGTTTTAGTTGTCAGTTTGTTAATCAACTTGCGCATTTCCGTAGCTTTAGAGTGAAAACTGAAGTAGGAGCTCTAACTTGACAAATTACTGCTGATAAGATACTTCACTGCAACGAAAAATGTTGCAGAAACTGATGTGTACCTAACACACAGGGTCTTTTGTGTTCTCTTTGAACTGAATGACATTCTTGACATGAATTACGAGACATGTTCTGACAGCAGAGTGACGGTAACGTACTCCAGTTGGATTCCATCTCGTCGATCGCAGTCTAATCATGCTTATTTTTTTGAAATAGCTCATACGTACCTTGAGACCAGAAAAAAATGTCAGTCCAAGCAAATAAAAAAGGGCACTGTTTTGAACGAATGCTTGTATCAAAATTGCTTTCACTTTACAATAGTCATACAACATAGGTATTACTACCAAAAAATCTGACTGTCGTGTACTTATTTTACCTCATCCATACAGTTAAAGATAAGTATTTTTTGTCACATCATGGTTTTATCTTTAACTCCTTACACTCACAGCTCGATAAAAAATCTGATGACAAAATATTGAAGAGACGGAGTTTTAACGAAGGCAAAGAATCTTGTCTTAACAGATGTTGTTGGGAAAAACATTCCACACCTTGGAATGAATAGTGGGGGCATAATTTGTGTGACATCAAAACTACAAACAAGTTTAGCTTTCTTTGGCAGAGTCGTCATCATCATAAGCGTACGTATGAGATTGTACAACAATCCTGATTCAAAGCTTGTTAAGAATTTGCTACATTACATTCCATTCTGTGTCCTTGTCACTGCACACATAAACATACTTGTCTGAGTACTTTACGTTACAAGGAATATGAACGTCCTACACGAAAACGACAAGGAAATGCAGTGGTATGAGTCTTTCCGTTTCTTTTCGTTTCTCTCCATTAAGTTTAGGCCAATTTACGGCCAAAATTGTAGGAAGGCAAACATACAAACCAAACTTCTGGATAAAACATTTCTTCTGACATTCCGTTAAAAAATTGTACACAAGTTATCTATTATAGCATAAAGTCATTACGAAACTATCCAAATTTAAGTGTATAATGGGATTTGATGACCTGTGCTGAAAAATTGTGTGCTCGTGTAACATTCAGTAATGAATATGTTAATAGTTAAACCGCAGCAGCCATTAAATATAACCCGAAACTTCCTGGTTTGAAAGAAAAAACAACGTCATTCATTTATGAAGAATAATGTTTCCCATTATCGTCAACCAAACGTGTTTCAAAAGTAAGCTGGAAACATTTCGAAGAAATGATATTACACTGGTATAACATTTATTTATGTCAATCATTATACACAAGTTAGCACTTTCTCCTGTGCTGTGTATGGTTTTACCAACATTTTGAGGGTTGTTCTTCCATAAATACCCCGTTTACCGTTAGTCACAGTGCAGCTTTGAATAGGGTTGTGGGGGTGGAACGATAGCCAGCTTGCTGCCTGGTGTATGTAATGCGATTTACTGGATTTGTTGGGTTCGCTTGCTAAATGTTGATTTAAAAAGAATGACAACCGTATTTATGAAAATCACCTCTTATTAATTTAACCTTTTTTATCCTTGAATTAAACGAGCGAGCGGCTTTTAAAACTTGGCCGATATGAATATGAGTATCACCCCTATCCCATTATAAGTGAATCGTTTTTAATAAAACGGAAGAAAAAGATGTTCTAGGTTGCCCCTATGATGACAGATTTTCAGCAGCATACGGGAAGTTGTGAAAACCATAACGGTATTAGCGATTTATACGTATTAAGCAGTGTTGCATAAAACGATTAAAACCGAACATCTCTTTCCACAATGATTGCGGCACGCTCATATTATATTTATTGTCTGGAGGCTTGAATAGGAGAAGCTGATATCTTTTAAAGTTGGAATCGTATCGCTACCATCAGAATCATGTGTAGGATCTCCGGTTACATTGGGGTTAGTCGTTGAATTACATACTCTTTGATGTGTTCATTGTTTGTGAGAGTTGCGTCGGTGTGTTCTGCTACGTTGGGAACATTGGGCTCATCTCCTTGCACGATGTCGTGTGATATATTTTTTTTTTGCTGGTTTCTGTTGGGTGTTCTAGAAATGATGATGACATCCGTGGGACCATCTGATTTGTGGCTTTTTGTCTGTTTCATTGTGCGGGTGTGTGCGGTTCTGCGCAATGCCCTGTTACTTTAGTAAGACATAAGGCACACAGATGGGTTGGTCTCTTGTGGTGGTGGCTTGTGACAGGAAGATGTTGGCGCAAATGAATGCATTGTGAAATGAAAGCTCCCGCACACAATATCCGACTGAACTGTCGAGGTGAAGATGGAAATTGCTTCTTTTTAGATTAGATTGGAGAACGCTGTTGTTTGTTGCATAATCCGTTGAAATAAATGTCCTAAGACCGAACAGAGGTATCGGATTCCCTGTTTTGACGATTTTGATGTAACGCTAGGCTGTATACAAAAAATTATTGCCAGGAAAAAGCGGTTCAAGAAATGATAATGAATGGGCTGTTGGCAGAGTAGATTAGATATTGTAAAATGCACACTCCTTGCTATTTTCGTCATCATGTTTTCGTCGAAAATGTCGCATGGGTTGCAGAGGCTCCGCTAAATCTTATTTTGGACTACTGCCAACCAAACTAATAGAACTGATGAAGAGCAGGCGAAAAGGCTTCTAATGAGTTAGGTAATGAACCATGGTATAAAGAAATTTTTCACTGGCTCTGTCGCGAAATTATCACATTTTTGTGCTTTAAGCAGCAATTTTAGACCGGGACCAAATTTATTTTTTCTGATACAAATAAGTTACATTTTAAGACGGAAATTTTCTACAAAGCGCAATCGTGAATTGCTCATTCCAATCACTGTGCATTGACACAGTCCCGCCGTTGATTAAGAAATGTGTTCCATTTAATTTGACTGGAAAACTCAGACAATAAAACTTTTTTCTTAGTCTTAAGTTTTGGTTAGAAAGCTTTCTAATAATGTATTAAGATTGTATAGTGTAGCGCAAATGAAGAAGCACGTCATGAATCTACAGAATGGTCTACGATGTAAAAGGTTTTTTGTTGGGAGGTTTTTTTATGAATGCCTGTCCACATAATGTACAGAGTAGAGATTTTGAATATTATAATTTTAGATTATTAGTTCACGTTAGGACTTTTAAAAATATTCTGGTTTTGGTGATTTACTAAGCACAAGCCTCTCACTGTGAGCGTTATGCGCGAAAGAGTAACTTGCTGGTGGTGGAATGTGGAATCCAATGAGTTTGGATTGGAGGTCTCGTCTGGGGTCGGGATTTTTTCGGCAAGATAATGAGCACCTCCGTGGGATTCTCTGTGTGCAACTCAAATCTTGAATTATGAGTTCTCATTTGTTTGGCAAAGAGTCGCTCTGACAGAAAACGCTTAAAAAAGGGAGAGAGTCATCAACATCATCATCACAAAGTGATAAAGACGAGATAAAATATTTTTTCCGTTTGTATGTTGACTGAAATACGCTCTGTGTATCTCACTCGTTGTCGGCTAAACTATTGACACTCTTATGCTATCTACCTCTTTGAAGTGGGAACATGGTGAGAAATTTCTGATTTATTAAGTATGGTTGGAAAAAAATTCTCTTTACACTTTCATAAGCTTTTGGGGCAATGCGAAACTGCTTTCACAACTTAAAGCAATTGAGTTATTGACAGCCTATTTAAGTAATTGTATGTGTTGGATGCAAAAACAACCCCTATTTTACACCCTATCAAGTCATTAACAGACATACCATGTGAAAGTTTAGGATTTAGGCACGTATA